>OZJO01021152.1:0-29696 GCA_900406225.1 Acrobeloides nanus
CAATGAAGCATTTTCACGCTTCGAAACTTATTCCAATCGATGTTTCGCATGAAATTTACCCTAGAAATGTCTTTTTTAAAAATTTCTTCCTGGTTGGAACTTCTCCTTTAGATTGCGTTACTCAAAAATACCCCCGGTTATCAAATTTATCCTTTCATAAAAAATAATATTCGCTTGACTGAGAATCTCGTCTGCCCATGGGCACAAACAAAAAAGTGGACACATCCGTTCAAGACGAAAGAAATTTTTTCTCACGCGCCTCTTAGCTTAAGTAAAGCAATGTATTGATTGGAAAACGGCTCATGTTGAAGGAAAGGAAATGGAGGCCATAAGAGATCGACTCTAAGCACTTAAATGGATAGATTTGGCTAGGTAAAGAGAGAGCAACCCGGGCGAGTCAAAGGGTGAAAAAAGGTGTTAGCTTGAGGATAGAGTGAGTAAAAGGATAGAGTGAGTAAAAGACTGGTCAATAAGGTCAGTATGATCGTAGCTAGGTCAAAATCGCAAATAATATCAAAATCGTGTTTCTCGCATGAAAAAAACCCCTAAAGGATGAGTTTCGTTCGAAAAAATCAAGAAATTTTTTTTGATACTGACAGGATTCACACGCCCATTTAAGCTTTTTTAGGAGTGGAGAAGGGTGGAGTCCATTTTGAAAAAAAGTTAAGGTTCTAAAATGGGTCTGCTGAGGCAGTGTTCCAGTTCTAGAAACAACTCGAGGGGGTTAGGGCCCTGATTCAGGGAATGGATTCGGTGTATTGACGCAAACATCGAAAAAATGTGTTTCCTCACGGCTCTCTCGAGTTTTTTTTACAGTTCTCTCGAGTTGTTTCTTGAACCTGGTCACCAACCTTAACCCATAGCCGTCAAAGTGCATTTTTGCACACAAAAAATACTGATACTCTAAAGACGCGAAAAATTTCTCATTACCCCATGGAACGCAAACAAAATGAGGAAAAAAAGAAGAGCAAATATGTCAAACAGTGACACTAAAGAAAAATTATTGGCTTTCCCATCTCTTTAAATCGATATGTTAGTTCCTCAATTTTCCAATTTGTTTACACAAAAACCAAAGCGTAAAAATGAAAAAGTGTAAAATTTAATCTGATTCTCGCCGACATTTTTTATGAAATGAGACTTAACAAACTTTTCGCCGAAAACTAAGCTCATTATGCGGCATGCTCAAATAGAAATCAATATACTTTCAAAAAGAAATGCTTGCCCATTGGGTGTAACTAATTGTCTAATCAGAAAAGAAAAAATTTAGCCAAATGTGTTGGGTTTGAGTCTGAAGAAAGGGATTGAAAGAAGGGAAGGAATTGCTTCTAGGCTTAAAATAATTTCTAAGACATAAAAGTTAATACAGAATGAAAACAATGTAGCGGTTTGATTGTAGGTGTTCGAAGCTCAGATTTTATACTTTATTACTACGGATGAGCATCGACTTATCTTCAGGTTGTGTGAGTCGACCACAGTGTTGTGTTCGAGTGCAATACTGACGAATCGAGTAGTGTACACTACTAGAATCACTACTCAAATGATTCGGGTACTACTAAATGCGTCCTTTTTGCTATTCAAAGTGAATTGACTAGTAGTAATGGTAGTAGTAGGGCGGGACGACATCAGCGTCTTAACATTTGCGTCCCAGACATTTGCGGCCTCGACATTTGCGGCCCGACATTTGCGGCCTCGACATTTGCGGCCCGATATTTCGACCTCGTCATTTGCGGCTCAACATTTGCGGCTCCGACATTTGAAACCCCGAAATTTGCGGCCCCATTTAAAACCCCGAGGATGTTGAGCCGCAAATGTCGGGGTTTCAAATGTTTGAGCCGCAAATGCCGAGGCTTCAAATGTCGGGGCCGCAAATGTTGAGCCGCAAATGTCGGGGTTTCAAATGTTGGGCCGCAAATGTCGAGCCGCAAATGTTAAGACGCTGGTGTCGTCCTGCCAGTAGTAGTGCTAGTAGTAGTGCTAGTAGTAGCACTAGTAGTAGTACTAGTAGTAGTAGTACTAGTAATAGTACTAGTAGTAGTACTAGTAGTAGTACTAGTAGTAGCACTAGTAGTGGTACTAGTAGTAGTAGCACTACTAGTAGTACTAGTAGTAGTAGTACTATAGTAATACTAGTAATGGTACTAGTAGTAGTACTAGTACTAGTAGTAGTAGCAGGCAATTCACTTTGAATAGCAAAAAGGGCGCATTTAGTAGTACTCGAATCACTTGAGTAGTGTACACTACTCGACTCAATATGTGAATTTCAGTCGAGTAGTGTACTCTTATACTACGACATGTGAGTTCTCATCAAGCATAGTACTCGAGTCAACACTGGTCAACCGTTTCTATCAAGTCATTTATTTTCGCTCTTACACATTGCTCCATCTGTGCCTCTAATTCTGGCCTAAGTCCCTTTACGAAATTTTCAACCGTTAGTATGACAATCATATTTGGATCTGCGAAAAAACCAAAAAAATCCCGAAACCGAAAGATAAAAACCGACCGAAACCGAAGGGTTGGAAAACCGATAAAAAATCGAAAACGAAAGGCAATCTCTGGTGGCAAAAACCTAGCACTTTGCCACTGCGCTACAGAGGACATTTTGATCCACTGTCTTCAATTTCGTTATTTTTGTACTGCCCCCGAAATTGTCTCCAGTCACCTCACTTTTTGCAATTTTTCTCCATGAAAATGAGATCTACGCCCTATGGTGTAAAAATAAAAAATGATCAGTGAACGCAGTTTTACATGATAGGCTTATTTCCAGAAAATCGATTTTTCTGTTGCATTGGTCCTTTAATGCGTTAACTTGATAAATGATATCATTTAAAAAATAATAGTGCATTCCTTAATATCCACCTACACACTAATTGAGGAACCTAATATCAACCGTATATATCCACCTCTCCCTCCATCTTTAATAACATGGAAACTTCTTTAATTAAAAACTTCGAAAATTGGCTTTGTAGGCTAAAGAATCACTCATCCAATCACATCCCTTCAAGATGATATTTTCAACTTGGCAGAAGATGTTATTTCCAATCTTTTAGATTCATTTTGTGTTATTATATCCGGCGCTAATTCATATCCGGTGGCAAGGATCTTCCCTAGTATAAAAGAAGATTTTTTAATTTGTATATCAGTGAAAATCCAGAAGCCCGGAAGTACGCTAATGTTTTTGAGTGCTTTTGGTGGTATGTCACAGATGGTCTGATACAAAATTTGAAATGCTTTTGATTAAGATTTTAGTCTAGATGGTGTTTTTAGTCGGTGGATGATTTTTTTTAGCGCTTTCGTAAAAATTTGGAAATATAAGTCATATAATAGCTCGTTTTGTGGCAGAAAAACCTTGTCTAAAATGGATAGGGTTTTGGTTTTTCATTATTTCACTTTTTCAAGATTTTTTAGACCATGGTACTATCTCGTTGGTCTTATATAAGATTTGTTGGTNAAAATGGATAGGGTTTTGGTTTTTCATTATTTCACTTTTTCAAGATTTTTTAGACCATGGTACTATCTCGTTGGTCTTATATAAGATTTGTTGGTATGCTTGCTGTGCTAGCAACAACTTTTGGTATTGCCACTGTTGTTGAAGGATTTTTCACTTTTGCTGATCTCAACAGCACGGCAGCAAGTATTATACGAATTGCTCATTTGCAACCGAATGAGCCGACGATCCAGCATGAGCCACATGTGTTGAAAATGTGCTCCAAGGATTTGAAAGAGCGCGGCATTTTGCCAGCAGACATTGGTTTACAGTATGAATTTGTAAATATCACTCCCCCCCCCCCCCCCCCCCCCCCCCCCCCCACGAGACCTTGGTGGCCTGGACAGAATGGGGGGGGGGCAGTGGCGTAAGGTCGGCTAGGGGGCACTTTCCGTTGTTTTTCTCAAAAATCATAAAAAATCCTTGTGAGGTGTTGTGATCTTCCAGCATGTGAATCACTAAGGTTCACTTTAAGACTTTTCCAGTACGGTCCCCAGATGTGAGTAACGAAGTTACCAAGGAAAAATCTTTTGGGCGCAAGGGGGAACCGAACCCTTGCTAGTACCGGTGATGCCAGCGCACCCGACCACTACACCATGGTGGCCACTGAATGACTTTAACTA
The DNA here is from genome assembly GCA_900406225.1 of Acrobeloides nanus. NCBI lineage: Eukaryota > Metazoa > Nematoda > Chromadorea > Rhabditida > Cephalobidae > Acrobeloides > Acrobeloides nanus. The sequence continues at coordinate 4,108 of OZJO01021152.1, forward strand.
AGCAGTACCAGCTACAACAGTAGAGATTTTTTCTGGCTCGCTGGGGGAGGGGGGGGGCAAAATAAATTGTATAATCCCTTACTGAATAAGTATACTTAGAATAGCATCCGAGGCAAATACATTTTTCAGAATCATCACTATGGAATCCTGTAATCGCTTTTCGGGTGTCGAACAAGCAGCATATCTCCACTACATGCAAAACACTAGTGTCTACTTCGGTCCCGGTTGTAACAACGGTATGCCTAGACATACCATCCTACCTTAAAATTAACCCTCTTTACAGAGATGTTAGTCATTGGACGATTGGTCTCGCGATGGAATGTGCCCATTATTGCACACTTGTCTGGAGATGATGCCCTTTCGGATAGGTCTATTTTTGATACGCTCGGGTCGGTTGCATTGACTTCGGCTACCGAAATGGCCAGGGCAACGTTGACGTATTTGCAGTTGTATAATTGGAAACAGGTGATGAAGTTTAGGGTTGTACGATAGTTGAGGATTCATAAGTGGATTTGGTAACTGTGATCTTGTAGTCCAGTGGTATTTCACTTCTTCGATACGCCAAAGATCGCGGGTTCGAACCCCACGAAGGTTTTGCCTATATGTCTGAGATATTGCGGGGTCGGTCATCCAGTTTACAGAGAACATCGAAAGTATAATCTCTACCACTCACAATAGAGGCAATTGAAGACCACTCCCAGAAAAAAATCAAAAAATGAAAATTTTACTATATTTAATAACAATGATCACGCAGGAAAATTGTGTATATAAAGAAACCAAATTTCTTTAAATAAAAATCTTCCCATCGGCATCCCTGCGTGGTCGTTTTGTCCCCCGTCGGTGTTACTAAATCGAGATTCGACTGTACATGTTGTCCTAGTTTGTACTTCAGGTCTAAATCGACAAAGATTCATCGACTAGGAAAAAAATTCCAATTCCCCATTTTAGGTCGGCTTAGTCCGTTCATCTGTTAACTTCGAGCGTCTCAGTTTATATTCCCTCAAACATCTTCTCAAAGACAATAACGTTGAGATAAATGTCGAAATTGAGCTTGATCCATTCATGACTCCAGATGAGATCATTGCCACCGGAAAACTCAAAACTTTACGAAACAAGGCTCGGAGTAAGTTTTCTTATACTTATAGAAAAAAGCTATAATATTCCGTTTCATCATACTTATAAGGGAAGTGCACCAATTGATAGTGCAGATTTCTGACATATGTAATTAACATCTTGTAAAGTCCCACTCTCGTTACTCTAGGGGGTAAATGACATCCTCAATATACAGCTAAAAATAAGTTGCATAAAGGCAGTCTCACCACAATCTTGTGTAATTGTAACAGTTAGAGTTGATGGTGCAAATTTTCGACATATGCAATTAACATCTTTCGAAGTCCCACTCTCGTTATTCTAGGAGGTAAATGACATCCTCAATATACAGCTTTTCGGAGCATTTTCAACTTAAACAAAACGAGTACAGGGTGTATAAAAAACCGGAATTTGGGCGATTTTTCTATGTTTTTTCAACCCGAAAATTTGTTTTCAAAAATGACCCTATTAGGGCTAATTTTATGCAGGGAATCGACTGTGCACATTTCCAACGATTGAAAACGCTTCCCTGAATCAGGAATCGGAGTGTGTGTATTGAAGCGAAAATCGAAAATTTTTAGATTTTCTGCCTGAAAATGACTTTCTGGGGGTAAATTTATGCGGGGAATCGATTGCACGCATTCCCGAAGTTTAAAGACGCTTCCCTGATTCAGTGAATCGGGATGTGTGTATTGAAGCGATGACCAATTTTTGCTATAATACATCAATTTTTCTTTGATTCGGAATCAGGGAAGTGTTTTCAAGCTTCGGGAATGCGCGCAATCGATTCCCCGCATAAAATTAGCCCTAATAGGGTCATTTTTGAACAAAAAATTTTTTCGGGTCGAAAAAACATGAAAAAATCGCCCAAATTCCGGTTTTCTATACACCCTGTATTTTCAAAAAAATTTTCACCTGTGGCGCTGGTTTTTTTCTTGCATATAAAGATTTTACATAAGAAAATTTCGACGCGCAGAGAACATCGACCAAAAAAAACAGGTCGTCAACTTAGCCGGGGGGACCCTCCCACCTTGCCCATGTATGATCAGGGGGGAGGGTGTAAATGTATGATGGGTTTACAATAAATTTGAACCCGGAGCGATATCGGACTATGTAGGAAGAAGGAACAGAAGTTACATGTCCATATGAATTCTTAATTTATAGTCATAATTGCCGAACTTGGCATGGATTTACATACCGTAAGAAGCTTTATGGTAGCATGTCATAGATCGAATATGAAAACTACGGATTATGTCTATGTGTTGCCATGGCTAGCACATGTAAGGATTATGATGATTGTGACTGGATGGGGAGAGGGGCATGCCACTAACAAGGATTACTCATCAACTGTCAGTCAGAGATTTTTAAAATTTTGATGTAAAAATGCTTAGAATAAAAATATAAGACAGACATATTCTTTATTTTTTGCAAACAACAGTGTGGTGTAGTGGTAGCATTTCTTTCTTTGCATGCGTAGTTCCAAGGATCGAGTCCCATGAGCAACGATATTTTTTTGCATTTTTTTTTAATTTTTAAAAAAATTTTTGAATAATTTTTTACCGTCACCGTGATGTTGTTTGCAAAAAATAAAGAATATGTCTGTCTTATATTTTTATTCTAAGCATTTTTACATCAAAATTTTAAAAATCTCTGACTGACAGTTGATGAGTAATCCTTGTAAGGGTATGCCGAATGTGCACACCACCTATCCACCTCCTGAAAATTGACAAAAAAGAAGAAAAAGAAAATAATAAAAGTTATGTTTTGGATCCGAGCTTTGTGGCGAAAAAATTTCACCCCTCTCAAAATCTCAAAAAATCTTGGAGCTAGTGGCGAATACATACCCACAAAGGCAAAAATTTTTATGCACACTTGAAAAACGTTCCTCAATCATCAATTATCATTTTTATTTATTATTTATAAAGAAACAACGTAACAAACGTAAAGACAATCAATATAACAAAAGCAAAAAAACAAACATTTAATTTACATCGCGTACGAATAAATCACTGCCACTTGAGACCAAAAATTATAAAATACGTCTTCGCCGTTCCGATAATCGAATCGCTCGCGCTACAGGAATTCAGCAATGTGACTCAACAGCTGATTATCGTAGATTCCCTTCTTTTCTAGCATGAAAGCTTTGAATTCTCCATTTTTTCGTTCGATATTTTGCGTGTGGTAGCGAGTGACGGGATCAACGAAGTGTCGATTATGACGAACTCGTCGGTGTCCTTGGCAATGATCACAAGCCTTCGATCCGTTGATTAAGCCAAGCCCAGCCATCCAAGCTTAAAATTCTTCGTCGGATTTTAGAATAAGCTTTTCACAAAACTCCAAATCGGTCATTCCGTGTAGCTCTAGCGGTTGAACCATTTTTCTATAATAACCGAAGAAAGTTAATAAAAAGAATAATAAAACAACAATTTACACAAAAAACAATAAATGATGGTTGAGGGACATTTTTCAAGTGTGCATAACAATTGTTGCCTTTGTGGATATGTATTCGCCACTAGCTCCAAAATCTCTTCTAGTGACGTTCAAAGTGAAAATGAGGATAGGGGCTTAATGTGATAACATTATCACTAGTGATAACAGTGATAACTATTTTTATGATAACGTTATCACATGATGAATAACGTTTGATAACGTTATCACACATGGTGTGATAACGTTATCACATGATGTGATAAAGTTATCACATGGAGTGATAACGTTATCACTACACTCTCAAAATCTCTCTAAGCTAACCCCTGCATTTTCGGGGGTTAACTCCCTAAATTACAGGGGGTTAACCCCCGAAAAAATTTAATAAAAGTCTGCACTTATATTTTGAATCCGAGCTTTGTGGCGAAAAAATTTCACCCCTCCGAAAAAAATTTCGGGGATTAACCCCCGAAAAAACAGGGATTATTTCGTTTGATCAGGTTTGAGGGTTAGCCCCCGAAAATACAGGGGTTAGCTTAGAGAGATTTTGTGAGCGTAGTGATAAAATAATCACAAAAATCGCTATCACTGTTATCAAAATGCGTTATCTTATCACACCCTTTAATTATGATCACTTTGAACATCATTACCTCTCCCAACAAAAAAATCAAAACTAGTAGCTTAACAATATACCGAGTTAATCTATTTTAGCAACACGACCACTATCCCTGGGAAGCAAATAACATCGAGAAGAACGAAGTCCGTTTGGCATTCGATGACTCGATTGTCATCACCGCACATGGATACGACAAGAAATTCATCGAAGAATTTGAACATCGTTTCTCTCAAATTACGGGGATTATTAGCTCTCATGTAAGTCTGGACACACTAAAACATGGACCTATGATTTTTTAGTATGGTACACTGTCGTATATGGCATTGTATGATGCCTTGTTTTTATATGGTTTGGCTGTAAGGGATGCCTATGAGGAGACAAGGAATTTGACATGTTATTTGGACGGAAAGTTGGTATGGAGGAAAATGACAGCTAGACAATTTATTGGTATGAAATATCAAAATTTTGGGTATATCTAGGGTTGCCAGATGCTTTTTTACAAAGGTTGAATAAATTTTTTGATGAAGTATATGTTGTAGCCGATCCAGACTTTCAGCCGAGTCTGACTCGGCTAGCCGATCCAGACTGAAAAAATTTCGCTAGCCGATCCAGANTATCAAAATTTTGGGTATATCTAGGGTTGCCAGATGCTTTTTTACAAAGGTTGAATAAATTTTTTGATGAAGTATATAAGGTTGCAAAAAATTTTTTAAAGAAATTCTATTTTTGTCCAAAATTTGATTGTTGGACAAAACTAGATTTTTCTTGCCAAAATTCGGTTTTATGGCCAAAATTCGATTTCTGGCCAAAATAGGATTTTTTTGGACAAAATTCAATTTTTAACCAAAATCGATTTTTTAGCTAAAATTCGATTTTCTGGCCAGAATTCAATTTTTTCGAATAAAATTCGATTTTTTCACCAATATTTGATTTTTTCATCAAAATTTTATTTTTTGCCGAAGTTCGATTTTTTTGTTGCTTTTTGATCGTTGCGTTGAAGCTATGTAAAAATGACTCCTCTGGAAGTTTTTTCTAGGCGGAGAATCGATTTTGCCGATAGTACTTTCCTGACCCTGATTCAGGGAAGAGGTGGGTTTATTGAAGCGAAATGAAAATTAGACGAAAACTGACTTTATACAGGTCCTTTTAGGTGGGGAATCGATTCATTTCCGAGACATGAAAATGCTTATATGCCCCTAATTCAGTGAATACAAATTTTTAGGAGCCACCGGTCAAGTCCTAATGAACAATAAAGCCGTCCGCGTTCCAAGCTACGCTACATATCAGTGTGTTAACGGCACAATGCGAATTGTGGTCGAACTAACTGCTCGCCTAGGTGATCAAAACAAATGTGCTAAAGATAATAGCGACTGTGCTGATCACGTAAGCAACATGAACACACTTGTTCATCAAACAAAAAAATATAAATTCAGGTTGCCCATGAAACACTTCCCCATTATTGGCGAACGTACGACGGCTCGCTTCCATCGGATATGCCCAAATGTGGCTTCGATGGTAGTCTGTGTGACTATACAATATTCTTTATCATAGCTGGTATAATATTATTTATCTCTTTGGCTATTCCACTAGGCTGGCTGATTTACAAACGAGAGTAGGTTTTGCTCAGTGCATGATCATATAGATAGGGATGTGGTCTTTCATTGTTATTAGCGACGGTTCAATCCTGCCAGGATGGAATATCAAAATATTGAAGCTCCCTCCTACATTGATCAAAATCGAATAACATTTATAGTCAAAAATTTTTCATACAATTTTAAAGGCGTTTGCTTTTGTGGACGGGTGATTTTGTGTTGTTTAAGAATTACGAAACAATTTTATTCACTATCTATATCGACTCAACTTGAATCCTTAGCAAACGAACAGCCGACTCCCAGAGCTACCCAGGAGTTAGCGAAAGATGTTTTTGATCACGCTTGTTCGTTTGCTAATGATCTGCAAAAAGTACAAATAAGTGCAAACATATTACATTTATCACAAAATCACCGGCCACACTTTTACACCTTTTTGATTTGATAGAAACGTTGTCGGACAGTTGGTCGACTTGGACACTCGATCGACACGGACAGTTGGTCGACTCGGACATATGGCCGACTGGACAGTTGGTCGACTCGAACAGTTGGTCGACTCGGACAGTTGGTCGACCGGGATAAGGCTAATCCTAAGGCTAAGGCTAATGGGTCGACTGGACACTTGGCCGACCTAAGCTTTAGGCTAAGCCTTAGGCTTAGCCTTGGGATTAGCCTTAGGCTTAGCTTTAGGCTTAGCCTTGGGATTAACCTTAGGCTTATCCTTATCCCGGTCGACCAACTGCCCGGCATTCGATAGAAAAAAACTAAAATTTCGATCAGGATTGAACCCCACCTTGTTCAAGATGAATTTTTTCTTCTCTTGCTCCTGCGCCATCAATAAATCTTCTTCTAATGGCTGGAAATTTTCTATATATGTTTTTCAGAAAAGAACGTCTTCTTTATGACATGACATGGCGAATTCCAAGAGAGCAGATCAAAATTTTGGATACTCATAATACGGTAAAAAATTGGAATTAACAAAGCCTTACCCAATTCCTACTACCCGACGCAAAAAAATTGGGATTTGCATAGCTCGATGGCAAGGGCATAGCTAGGTTCTAATTTCGGGAGATCCACTTTTGAAAATATTTGCCTTGGTCTCCATCATAGACGTAGCCAGGGGACTAATCCCCATCTCGATTATCCGACCCCCTCCCGAGGGGGTTGGATAATCGAGGTTCGAAATATGCAAATTTCGTAAACAGTCAACCCTGAGAGATAGAACCTAGCAAAATATAGAGTTCGCGAAATTTTGTGAAAAATTCGGATTCTGAAACTGAATTCCTGATTTTGATTCTCAATCTGGATTCTGAATTCGGATTCTAAATCTGGATTCTGAATCCAAATTCCAGATTCTGAATTCGGATTCTGACTCTAAATCCGGATTCTAAATCCCGAACAGATTCTTTCAAATTTTTCGACTCGACTTTACGACTTTTTATTGACTTTAGCATGGACCGGTTTCGGCTTTTGAAAAATGGATCGGTTTCGACTCGATTTTGACTTTTGAACACTATTGCCCCTCCCCCCTAGATCCTGGACTGGTGTGGACCCCTCTTAGCTACGCCACTATACTGTCGTAATGACTGCACTTTTGATCTATAGTCATGATTCGATTTCGCTATGATCAAAATCCACAAATTTATGATTTTCTTTTTTCAGAGATCCGAAGGCTCGATGGCCAAATCTCTAAGCTCGGTTTCTTATGCCGAAAGTGTTGGCTCCAAGGCCGATAGACGGATTGCAGCCAAACAAGCTGTAGCCAATGGTGTCCGTGTGGCTTTCAAACNCTAAGCTCGGTTTCTTATGCCGAAAGTGTTGGCTCCAAGGCCGATAGACGGATTGCAGCCAAACAAGCTGTAGCCAATGGTGTCCGTGTGGCTTTCAAACGCTACAAACAGACTCGCAACTTAACTTTCCCCAAGGCAGAACTTGTCCGATTGAAGGAGCTGAAACTCCTCGAACATGAAAACTTGAACAAATTCTACGGCATCTCTTTCAATCAACAAAATGAGCTGATTGTCATGTGGGTCTTATGTCCGAGAGGAAGTTTGGAGGTATATTTAAATCCCAGAATCAAGGAAAATTCAAAATTGTAGGATATTTTATTCAATGGTGATTTGACGATTAATCGAAATTTTCAAGTTTCTTTCGCTAAAGATGTTGTCAAAGTAAGAGATCAAAAAGAATAAAAAAATTTGTAACTTTATTTTAGGGCCTAGGTTTCCTCCACGCCTCTTTTCTCAAAACCCACGGCTTTTTATGCCTCCAAAATTGCCTAGTCGACTCGAACTGGACGGTAAAATTGACAAATTTTGTAACTGAAGAAGCTATTGGGGACAAGCTTCGACACAACGAGCTAAAACCATTCCGTGAACCTGTAAAACGTAAAAAGAAGCAGGAAAAGGATGGAAAAGACGAAAAGGACAAAGACAAGGATGATAAAGATGGGCAAAAAGAAAAGCGCAAAAAGAAGGACAAAGATGATACGAGAAGCATAAGTGATGACGAAAACGAAGAAATCTTGGAGAAGAAGCAAAGTATTGCGGATAAAAGTAATAGACTTGTTTGAAAAAAATTATCTCACTGTGTATCTTGCTTCGAGTAGTTTAGAAATGTGAAAAATTGGGTTTGTAGCATAGAAAAATTTGGACTCGGCTGCGCGAACTTGAACACAAGTCGTACCTAAACTAAGTTGTTATTCCCTCAAATAGACTTCCTAACCGCCTGCACTACCGAGCCGCCGAGTGCCTCTTTCTTATTTCCAGTTCTTGTCCTTCTATTGTATTTTTCATATGCTACATGTTGAGGTGGATCTTTTGAGAATTGGTTAGCTGAGCTTCTTCAAGTCTTCTTTTGTTTCATCTTTTAGCAGTGATTCGGTGCCGAGTATCAACCAAGTTTGAGTTACAATTCACCGACCTCTAGGTTATGGGCCCAGAGGACCAAAATATTTCTTTATTTGGTTCAGGTGAACCCTTTGAGAAGCATCCAGAGGGTTTGTGCATGCGACAATTAGGGCATGTGGGTGGTCGATATTAATAACTCGAAGGCGCCATTTATACTTCCGTTGCGACGCGACAGTGCATTTTTGTGTCGTACGACACGTCGCACTACGCATCGTACGACAGCGTTTATAGTTCGGTCGTACGACGCGTCGCGATAAAAGGGAAGTATAAATCCATTTTTCGTCCCACCCGTAAGCCATTCTTCCCAAATCTGCTATCTGTGGAAAATTGCGTTTGTTAAGGTAGATCTTTCGAGAATTGATTAGCTGAGCTTCTTCAAGTCTTCTTTTGGCACTGGTTCGGTGCCGAGTATCAACCAAGTGTGAGTTACGAAAAGCTAATTTTCTGCTTCCTATGGACACCAAGAAACTTCATCTAGCTTACAAAATTTTTAGGATATATCCAACTGGCACCGGAAATCGTCCGAGAGCTCATTGCTACGAAAACTTTACCACCAGGCAGCCAAGCAGCCGACATTTACAGTCTTGGCATGATTTTATATCAAATATTGTTCAAAATGGAGCCGTTTTCTGAGAAAAATATGCCTCCTGAAAGTATGCTATCTTAAAGGAGGTCCAAATTAGGGCCCTTTCTCCAAAATTTTTTTTGAAAAATGACCTTCTAGTGGTAAAAAGAGGGTGAAAAATCGATTGCGCACACCGCCGCTGCGTGAAAGTGCTTCCTTTACCTTGTTTTCGCGAAAATAGTACTATTTCACGTTAAAAATAGTGCTATTTTCGCGAAAACAAGATGAAGGAAGCATTTTTACGCGACGGGCATGTGCGCAATCGAAAATTTTGTTGGAGATAGGGCCCTAATTTGGACCCCCTTTAAAGTCAGTAAAGACAGCGACGTAACTAGTGGTGATCCCCAAGGGAGTAGCTGGGATTTTCAAAATCTGCATTAAAGTTTTTAAAAATGAAACATACGTATTCGGATAGCCCATATATGAGTTTTGTATTAATTTTTTGTCGAAAAAAATTTTCGACCTCACCCTTAGCTGTAGAGTAAAAAAAACACTAAAATAGACAAAGTCGATTTTCAGAAAAACCTAAATTTTTTCACACGCTAATTTGGCATGCAAAATATTCCTCAGAAAATTTGGCTAGAGGCAACTGTATTTCAAAGGCCAAAAGTTTTAAATTTTTTCGGAAGTTGGCCTCAAACTTTTGGCTAATCTCAAAAAACCTGAAAAAATTTTTTAGCCTTCAAAATGAAGGTTTCCCCTAGCCAATTGTTCTTATTAACTTGCCTATCGATTCTTAACTTTTTTGGTACTCACAGGAAAACAGACCAAAAATTTGTTACAACACTTTTCTAGAGATCCTCAAAATGCTCGCGCTGGCAAAAGAAGACGAACAAATCATCCGCCCAACTTTCCCTAAACAAGAGCAAACTCCTAATAGTACCGATGAGGTGTATAACCTACAACTTCTTTCTTGCATTGAAGCATGCTGGCTGGAAATTCCCGAAATGCGTCCGAACATCAAACGGATTCGGACTTTGGTGAATGCAAATTTGAAAACGACGTAAAAATTTTTTTTAATTCTTTGTTGAAAAACCACAATTTTAGTGGGAGCGGCTCTCTTGTCGATCAAATGATGAAAATGATGGAGGATGTAAGTTTTTCCAATTGAACCTGATTTTCAGATTTTCGTGTCAATGTCAATAAAATTTGATTTGAACACTGTATTTTTAGTATACCACAAAATTGGAACAACTAGTCAAAGATCGAACTGCTATGCTTGAAGAGGCTCAACAACAAGCTGATAGACTTCTCAAAAATATGCTTCCTTCGTAAGAATTGATCGGCTTAGATTTAGGCTTGGGCTTAGGCTTGGGCTTAGGCTTAGACTTAGGCTTAGAATTGGGCTTAGGCTTAGATTTATGTTTGGCCTTAGGTTTAGGCTTGGGCTTAGGCTTGAGCTTAGGCTTGGCCTTAGGCTTGGGTTTGGGCTTAGGCTTAGACTTGGGCTTAGATTTAAGCTTAGGCTTGGGCTTAGATTTATGCTTAGACTTAGGCTTTTGTTTAGGCTTAGGCTTAGACTTATGCTTGGGCTTAGGCTTTTGTTTAAGCTTTTTTAAATCACTTTTTAATTAGCCCATTTTCGATCGTTTTAAAAGTTGAAATTTTTATATTTCAGTTCAATAGCTGAAGATCTTAAAGTTGGCAAGCCTATCATTCCACAGTTTTATCCGGGTGCCACAATTTTGTTTTCTGACATTCGTGGATTTACAAAAATCTCGTCAACTTCGACGCCGTTTCAAATTGTCACATTTTTGAACGATTTGTTTTCTGGTTTTGATTCGATTATTTCGAAACATGATGCGTACAAGGTAAAATCAGTCTCAGATTTTTGGCGAAAATGGCTTTTTTGATATATAAAAATTGCATTTTTGGAAAAAATGACTTAAAAATGGCATTTTTTCTTCAAAAATTGCCTTTTTAAAGATCTATACCGCGTGCCTATAGTTTTATGCCAAAATTTTTTTTGCCAAATTGACTAATTTTTTGTATATAGGGGTAATTTTATGCGGGGAATCGTTGCGTGCATTTTTGAACCCTGAAAATACTTCTCTGACCCTAATTCAGGCTATGTAATGGGTGTATTGAAGCAAAACGAACTAAAGATTGGATTTTATCCGTAAAATTATCTGTATAGGGGTTTTCCTAGGGCTGAATCGATTGTGCACATTTTCGAGACATGAAAAAATTCCCTAATACTGATTTTAGCGATTTTCATCAAGAAAACTTAAATAAGTGTCAGGAAAATTTTTTCATGCCTCGAAAATGTTCGTAATCGATTCCACGCATAAAATTACCCTTCCCCCCCCCCTCATGAGGATGATTTCTGGTCGCAAAATCGGTTATTTTATGTAATTTTATAAAATTGGGGTAATTTTATATTTCGATTTTCGCTTTAATACACCTATCCCATACCCTGAATCATGGTCAAGGAAGAGTTTTTATGCTTCGGGAATACGCCTAATCGATTCCTCTCATAAAATTATCCCTATATACAAAAAATTAGCCAATTTGGAAAAAAGTTTTTGCATAAAACTATAGGTACGCGGCATGGACCAAGAATAGCCATTTTTGACCATTTTTAGTAGAAATCCTTTTTTTGAAAAAAATGGTCATTTTTTCAAAAATTTTCAAAATCGAAGCAAACACACATTGGTCCCCTAAGTTGAAAAATTGAAAATTTTTTGAATTGGGTGGGTCACTCCTCTCCTTGAAAAAAGTTGAAATTTTTGAAAAAATTGAATTTTATAGCATTTAAAAATTGCCTTTGCACATTTTTTAGGTTGAGACAATTGGAGACGCCTATATGATCGCATCTGGTCTACCCAAGGAAAATGGCAATGCTCATGTGCAACACATTGCCGATGTAGCATTAAAAATGAGAGCTGTACGTATAGACAAAATGATTAAGAGAAACTTCAAAAATTTGAAAAATTCACTGTCAACCGTGAACCGTATGATCAACCGTACGGTTGACCATACGGTTCAATTCAGGAATAGGCCCTATGCCAATCCATGCCCTCGGAAAAGCATCAGAAAAAAATAATTTAAAAAATTGAGTGCCCTCAAAAACCCATAATAACCTCATTTTCCTGATTTTTCAAATTTTTGCACACTCAAAAAGTTTTCGTTTCAATACACAAACACCTTTTAGTTCGTTTCAAATTTCAAACTCGCACATCGCCCAGAAGAAGTTATGATGGTGCGTATTGGTTTTCATAGTGGCGCTGTAGCCGCTGGTGTTGTTGGTCTACAAGCACCACGTTATTGTCTTTTTGGTGATACGGTAAACATGGCAAGTCGGATGGAGAGTTCTGGGTTACCGAATAAAATCCAGGTATCAGGATTTAAACAAAGTACCGGGAGCCGAGCGCTCCGCGCTAGGGGGTTGTGACTCCGAGTGGCATTTCCGAGCGACGCTCCTCGTTAAAAATGACTCCCTTTCAAGTAAGGCCTCCCCCTAAACCAAAAAGGAAATTACCTCTATATACAAAAACTTTTTTTATCGTGATCCATGCCGCGTACCTATAGTTTTTTGGCTCACAAGGAAACCGCAAGTTCTGTCACACTCAGAATTTTATGATACCTATCTCAAACAATCGGGGAAAAAATAGTATATTAAGAATATGTACAGGGTGTTTCAGATGAAACCTACCTATTTTATGTTGACATAGCTTTTTTCTGGGAAAGTATTCTGAATTTCCGACTTTTGGAAAATAACGAGCTAATTTGTCCATTTTATGCATGTTTTTTGTTTTTGAAAATCTTGACTTTGGGCAAAAAGTTTTCGCCTGGGAGGGATTCGAACCCGCCCCTTTATGAGCAAAAGCGAGAGCCATACCATTCGGTTATGAAGGTCGATTAGTCAGTCGTTTAAAATTTCCCGGCGAAACCGATCTTCATAGCCGAATGGTATGGCTCTCGCTTTTTGCTCATAAAGAGGCGGGTTCGAATCCCAGCCCGGGTGAAAACTTTTTACTCAAAGTCAAGATTTTCAAAAACCAAAAATTCTCAAAAATTTGCATAAATCTCATTGTCGTAAGAACGAAAAATGTCCCATTGTTCATGATCTTTCCAAATATATATTTTTATATAGGATTTTTTTCCAAGTAGACTGGTCCTTTAATGTAGTAGAAATTCGCTAATGTATTTTTTTCAGATCAGCGAATCGGCATATAATCTTCTTCATTGCTTCTATCCCATGTTTCTTTTAGCCGAACGAGGAAAAGTTGAAATCAAAGTAAGGGAAAAAATTTGGTACTAGTATGATTTGGATACCTCAGCAAAAATTTAGAATATTTTTTATCAAAAATTATAATTTTCTGAAGGTTTTCAGCTTAAAAACGGCAAGTTCTAAAATGAAAACCCTCAGAAAATGCAATTTTTAGTGAAAAAATTTTTAAATTCCTGCGCGGCTACCACTAGTCATAGAAATTTGATTGTAATAAGTCAATTTTTTAGGGCAAGGGTGAATGTACTACATGGTTTTTGGAAGGAAAGACGAATAGCTCTGGTGTGGAAATCTATGGGGGCAAGAAAAATACTAATCGACTTTTCTAATTTTTTATGCAAATTCTCATTTGTCATATATATTTATTTGTTGATAAAAAAGGTGGCAAGCATAGCACTTTGCGTTCAAATGATCAAGGGTTTGATCCCGCTAGATGGAAATTTTGGAGCTACTACACAATAGGGAGGTTATGACTTTTCGTTTCAATACACAGGCCCTCCTTGAATCAGGGAAGCTTTTTTCGCTTTAAAAATGTCAAATTCGAATTCCCCGCATGTTTTTACCCATAGAGGGGTCATTTTCAGAAAAATTCTTCTTGAAAACTTTTTCACATGGTCGTAGAAGTTTTGCCTTTCATTCACCCTTTGGAACAATATACACACACGATCGTTGGCGGGATCGAACTCTCGGCCGTATGGCCCAGTGGCTAGTGTTTCAAGAGAAAAAATGAATGGCGAAAATTCTATACCCAATTTTAAAGGGTGTTTTTTTTAAACAATTTTTTGAATCGATCAAATAAAATTTTTGTCCCTGGCGGGATCGAACCCTAGACCTGTTGCGTAAAAGTGAAACGCTTGCCACTTCACCATGGGTGATGATTTTCTCTAAAGTCTGAAAATGCTATATATAAACAATCCATTACAACTCTTTTTGTTTAGTATAAATTATCCTAGTATGTTCCAAATAGCCTTGTTTTGGATGAGTAGCTGTTCGCATTTCTAACAATTGCTCCATATAGTTATCGTCATGCCGGATAAAAGTTCTTCTCAGCTAAAAAATATGCAAATTTTGGATTTTCTCAGAATTAAAGGACCAGTCCACAGTGAAAAAACTCTATGACGAATAAAATGGCGCCAAAATTATCCAATTTGAAAATTGTTTTGGGTTATTGAAACGAAAATTCTGATTCATGTTTTCGTTTCAATAATCCAAAACAATTTTCAAATTGAATAATTTTGGTGTTATTTTGTTCGTCTCATTTAGCTCTAAAAAATTGCTACAATGTCCATTTTATGAAAATTTAAAAAATCGATGCAAAATTGATTTTGGCCCTGCTCCTAAGTTGAACCGTACTGATCACTGTCAACCGTACGGATCCATCACGGATCAGTACATATCCGTACGGTTGACAGTGATCAGTACGAATTCGTACGGTTCAAATTAGAAACAAGGTCTTTTCCGCAAAAAATTCAAAAAGTTTATGTATTACAACGAAAACATGAGCAATTTCAAACTTAATTATCTCAAAAACTACAACGATTCAGAACATGCCGTAAAAACAAAAAATGCTCCATTTCTCATGAATTTTTCGAATATATCATTTTTACATAGAGTTTTTTCCGAGTGGATTGGTCCTTTAAAAATATGCAAATTTCGAATCTTACGTCGTCAACAGGAAGATCCCGAGAAAATGAAATTCTTCCGATATCTTTGAGAACGAGAACCATTTTATTGGGTTGTACTTCACCCACTTCATATGTTGTGAATCCTAAAGTTAAGACCGTTAACGAAAATATGCAAATTTTGAGTAGTATACCATTATTTCCGGCTGTCATCAAAGTGGCATTTCCATTTGGATCAACGGTGATAAAACCCCATTCATCGTGAAAATGATCTTTTGTCGTATGAGACCATGCTCGAGCACTAAAATTTGCACCAATCAACACACAAAAATATTAGTTGGAATTTTGACAAGTCAATGGGGTAATTTTATGCGGGGCATCAATTGTGCGCATTCCCACAGCGTGAAAATGCTTTCCTGGTCCTGATTCAGAGAAGGGTGATGTGTGTATTGAAACGAAAATGAACAAAATTTTGCAGGAAAACAGGTTTTCTAGGAGTTTTTCTAGACGGAGAATCGATTGCTCGTGGAAACTCTTCTCTGAACTTGATTCGGTGAATATGGGTTTTGGAGAGTACAACCTACCATCCTACTAGGTCACCAGTCGAATAGCTAGCCAGCATACTAGCTTTCCAGCACACCGCCTGCCAGTCTACTAGCTTGCCATCCTTCCAGACTATAGGTGCCAGCATATTAACTAGTTAGATTACTATCTTTCCAGCCTACTAGCTAGGCTGACAGCATCATACTAACTAGTTAGACTACTATCTTTTCAGTCTACTAGCTAGACTGACAAGCTCATTTTCGTTTCAATACACATATCCCCTTCCCTGAATCAGTGTCAGGAAAGCATTTTCACGCGAATGCGCTCAATAGATTCCCCGCAAAAATTATCATTTTTAGAAAAAATTTATGTTATTTTGGGTCCCTCTCTTTTAAGTACCTTGACATATCAAACTTTATATCAAGATTTGCATAAATATACCTAAAGTTCAAAAATTGAACATTTGTCGATTTTGCCATAGGTGCCTCTAACACAATCAATTCTTCACCATAAGTCATAGTCGGCACTGTTGGCCAGACAATCTTCCCACCAAATTCCGACCTCCATCTCCCGACAAACCATTCCAATTTCTTATTCGTGGCACTCAATTCCCCCGAAATCAAGCCAAGCGTAGAAATGAAAATAAAGATGAAGAAATCTTTCCTAAGATCCATGATCAAATACGAAAAATCTCCGGGGTTAGATAAAAGAAGAAAACGTATAAAAGAAACAAATGATCAGAGCTGGACGTGGTTTGTCGCTGCCCGCTGGGCAGTTTAGAAGAAATTACGTCGTTTCACAACGAACATGGACGAGGGGTAAAAAAGAGGAAGCTTCGGAAACATGATTTCTTGTCAGAGTGCGTTGCAAAAAGTTGTATCTGTTTAAATCGATGGACAAAGAAGGTGTTTGGATTGCGTGATAAATTCCAGTTAGAAGCTGATTGTTAGCAAATGTAGTGTTTTAATGAAAAATACCGAGATCGAGCGCCTATCGGCGCTCGATCTTGTGTCGTCGTGGACGTGCATGGAGTCCCTGCATGGTTGTGCATATATTATAAATGTCATCATTAAATTCTCCATGGCTGAAAACCATGTTGTAGTCGAAATTAGCGCGTTTTTCTGTTGACAAGGCCAAAAAATGGTACATTGTTTTTTCCCTCAATACTTAAAGAAAATGGACCCCTGTAAAAGTTAACTATAGAGGGTGGACCCATGATCGATCCCTCATTTTGCTCTTCTCACTACCCTTCTACATCGTGATATAGGTTGGTAACGATTTGGAGTTCACCATAAACAAATCGCTTGTACATACAAGCGAACACAAGCGCTTTATATATAAGGATTTAGCAAACATAGCTTATTCATTAGTAGAAAAAGCCCTATCTTGGGCTCCTTGAGAGCTATGATCCTCAGCGACCACTCGTTAGGAAGAAGAGGGTACGCCGACAAAAAGTACTTTTCTAAGCACTGAACAAGAATTCACCGGTAATTCAGAGCTTTTTTATGATTTTTTTATTATTTCAAAACAACATTTTTATTTCCATTCGAACCTTAACAAAAAATAACAATTTGAATAATTTAAAGGACCATTTCACTTTTGGGGAGTTGATGCGATATGATAGAGCACAAAATTTTGAGCATTTTTTGCTTTTACGGCATTACTTGGAAATCTAACAGTTAAAAGTTATGAGCAAAACAAAATTGCGAAAAAAATTTCAAACGAGTTTGAACATTGAAACGAAGTGCTTGCACATCAGATTTTTTATTGAAACAAGCTCTTCGTTTAAATGTTCAAACTCGTTTGAAATTTGTTTTATTTCATTCATAACTTTTTACGGTTAGATTTTCAAGTAGTGCCATAAAAGCAAAAAATGCTCCAAATTTTGTGCTCTACCACATGGCATCAACTCCCAAAAAGTGGAATGGTCCTTTAAAAATAACAAAAAACTCACACTTTTTGGTATCTTGCAGGAAAATTTTGAACCCTAAGAGACAAATATCTTATACACGTAATCAAGAGAGAAAGTCGCTTAATTAAATTGTTATAAAAAGTAATATAATGACCGATTTCCAAGATAAAGAATAAACAATGATCACAGTATAGGAGCTCATGCATAAGCAACATTGGCATGTATTATTTAAAAAGTGGGTACTTAAGTTATGGAGGGAAAAGAACCGGGCCGCCTCTATGGCCTGCTAGCATTCTACCACTGAACCACCGATGCAGTGGTAGAATGTTCGCTTTCTTTCGAAAAATCTACATTTTTAGAAAATCCTTAGAGGGTCATGACAATGTCGAAAATAAAATAGATAAAACGAAGATCCAAATAAGATCAGTTGATGAAAGCCAAATATACAACAACCTACATGAAAAAATAAGAGATGATTTCACTCTAGATAATATTGCTGGCTGACCAAATAAACATGATTTTACTGACGAAAATTTTTCCGTTTCAATATAAGAAAAAGCGTTGTTTTTAGATCAAAGTATGTTAGTTTCTCGAATTTTCGTGCCAATATACAACTTTTCTTAAATCCGAGGAATTTTATAAATGTCGAATTCGGGTTCCCCGCATGTATTTACCCCCTAAAGGGATCATTTTCAGAAAAATTTTTCACGTGGATGGACCCCAATTGTGTAGTAGCTCTCAAACTTCATGTTTATATGGTCGCCCACCCCACCACAAAAAACACGATATTATCATCAAATAAGTTAAAGATCACTTCGATCATGATCGTGTTCTTTCTTTGCTTCTTCATCATCTTTCTTGTCATCAGATTTTGCAGATTCGTCTATATTTTCTTCCTGTTTTTCCTCTTCTCCTTCTTTATCTTCTTTGGTTTCTTCAGTGGGTTCTTCTTTGGTTTCTTCAGTGGCTTCTTCTGTAGTTTCTTTTTCTGTTTCATCAACCGATTCTTTACCGGTTTCAGGAACTTCGACCTTCGCTTCTTTGGTCTTATTCTTTTCAGCCTCTCTAGCTTTTTTCTTCGCCTCTTGCTCAGCTTTTAATTTAGCCGAGTAAAATTTATTAAAAAGATATTTCACTTCTCGTTCCAATGTTTTTGACTAAAATTTTGTGTACGAATTTCAAAACACATTATCATGTTACCTTATCCTGTAATTCACCAACTGTAAAAGCAGGATCTTCGTTGAGTTGTAATTTTTCTTGCGCAGTAGTCTTATTTTCAAACCAGTCTTTTGTTTCGGTCAAAACTTTCTCTAGAGTAGAAAGCTCGGTTTCGGAAAATAGTTCAGTCAGATTTTTAAACAATGCAAAAGTTCCTTCTGAATCGTTTAGGAGTTTAATCATGTATTCAACATGCTTGGGTCGTTCCTAAAAAAGGGATTAAGCTTGCAACAGCATCTGTCAAAATTCAGATTTATTTGAGTGTTTTGGACCATGATTAACAACTTTCACAAAAAAATTTTTCCAAAAAAGCGAGTACAAAAGAAAAAATTCATATTAAATTATAAGCAAAATTAAAAATCCGCGTTTTATCGTGAGCTTGGCTCAGTGGTAGTGCAAAAGTACAGGGTTCGAATCCCACCTACGTCGAATTGATTTTGAAGCTGATGGTACTCATGGAACTTTTAAAAAAATTTTTTTTGTAGAAATTGTTAAGTAAAAAAAAAACACTCAAACCGAAATTTTGAAAGAGTATTCCCGTGTTAATAACTGTATAGATAAGTGGGGAGGGGCTTCCTCTATAAATGCATAGAGGAGGTCCATTTTTTAAATAATCTTTGGAGGTGGGGTCTGGCCAAAAAATTGCATGAAGGGGGTATACGCTCAACGCCAAACCTCATGTTGCCTCCTTCTTGACTTCAATTTCTTAATCGTAGCATCAAGTTCCTTTTTACGATCCTTAATATCAGAGGTGGGAGTATCCGGTGTTACATCATCTTCAAGCCATGTACTAAGTTTATCTTTTGTTTCACGGATAGCTGTAAGCTCTTCCTCTGTGCCATATTTGATGAAAGTTTCCTCTTCGAGTTTCGATGCAATGTCATAAACAGCGGATTCAAGTGAATTTAATGCAGCATCACGCTCGGCTTTAGCTTTTTCATTCTTTTCAAACGTTTTGAGTCTAAATTTTTGAGGGGCTGAAAATTTTTGATAGCCAAGTCTTACTGTGAGGCAGCAGATTTCGTATCAATAGATGTCAGGGTTGAATCCAACAGGTCTTCAGATAAGTTCAATGCAATTTTATTAACTTTCAATTTGGGCTCTTCCTAAAATTTTATACATTTAAAGGACTAGTTCACTCGGAAAAAATTTGTATATATTCGGAAAGTTCATAAAATTTGGAGTATTTTTTTGTTTTTACCGCATGTTCAAAAGAATTCGAAAAAAATTGAAAAATTGGAAACAATTTTTTTAAAAATTCTAAAAAACAAACTGAAAAATTTGAAAAAAATAACGCTAGATTTCGACTGACCCTCCGTTAGAAAATGTAAATGACCCAATATGCGAATTTTGGTATATAAACTTTATGCACCTTTTTAGTTTCATTCTTTGTAGCATCAACTGTTTCATTCAATGGTTTGGAATCGGTTTGATTAGCTTGATTGGTTGTTTCAGTTGTATTGTCGGCGGTTGTAGTATTCGTTTGTGTTTCTGGTGTTTCCGGAGTTGGTGTCTCCACCGGTTCTCCAGCTGGCTTTTCTTCCTTGGATAGTTCCTCTTTCGACTCTTCTTTAGTTGTATCATCGCTAACTTGATCCTTCTCTTCATCTTTGGATTTCGAAAAGAATGAGCCTATTTTTCCCATGATGTCTAAATTGTGAATTTTATAGTGATCAACTTTTTTTCCTACTTGAAAATGTTGAATTTGAAGGTTGTTCCTTTTCTTCCACAATAAGTTCGGCTCTTTCAACACGTACAATTCCATAAGAGTCGGTGTGGAAATGTGCTTTGACACCTTTGAATACTGTGTTTTCGTCTTTGATATTAGTTTTGTATGCTTCAGAAACACCTACTACATTAACTTCACTGATGTTCAAAGATCCGAATTCACTAAAATGGCTTGAATTCAGTAAAGATTGGGGGGGGGGATTGACCACCAAGAAAAATGTAAAATTTAGCCCAGCGGAATTTTGGGGGGGGGGGGGGNNGGGGGGGGGGGGGGGGGGTACGCTGTACCAAAAATCAAAAAATTTGAGACAGGGTCAAAATAAAAAAAAACAATGTTGCCAATCTACTCAGTTCACTGAGCGCTTCAAAACGAGTACTATATCATGATGCTGTGACCTTAAAACCCCGTGATATGAACTGACTTTTGAGCACGGGATCGAACCGGTAAAACCCCATTATATGGCACTCGTTTTGAAGCGCTCGGCGAGCTGAGTGAACGCTTTTTCAAAAATCTACAAAATCTAAAAAGCGTATACCTTAATTGTTTTTCGGATAAATGCGAAAGCGATCCATAGTTGACATTGAATTTGAAATCATCCGTGTGTGATGTGAATGAAATGATTTTCTTGGTTGTTGGATAAAGTGACTTGTAGGAATAAATCGTTCGATGGATAAGTTTTTCGGTCTTTGGCTTCGCTTCATTATCTGATTCAGTAGCAAAGCTGATAAAATCGACCTAGAATTTTGAATCTACAATTGAAAACACGCCCAACTCTTACTTGAATAGGATAAAGCTGTAGTTCTTGAACGGCGAATTTTTTCACTTTAAAACCTTTGCTCAATGCGGCAGCCTGATAAACAGCTCCAATAGCAATAGCTTCATCCGTATTCAAAAATTTACTTAACTCCTTTCTAAAAAATTTTAATACATTAAAAATTCAAGTAATATTTCTACCCCTTAGCAAATTCTTGTATCAGTTGTTGTAATTTTGGAACTCGTGTGCCTGCTCCCATCAATACTATTTGATTAACCTAAAAATACGTGTATTTTTTTAAATGATGTGCAACAAAACCTGGTCAATAGACAATTCAGCCATTTTGAGTGCATCGATTAGAGGTTGAAGAAAACGAGGCTCTAATTCTTTTGCAAGATCTTCAAGTTGTTGTCGGGTAACTTTTACTTTGAAGTCTTTATCTTCAAATAAGCTTTCAATTTGGGCAAAGTGATCAATATTTGCTGACAGAACCTGAAAAATGAACGGATTATAAAGTGATTTAAAAAAGCTTAAACAAAAGCCTAAGCATAAACCTAAGCCCAAGAACGTTTCTATTTGTATTTCTATTTCCAAAAATAGAAACGTTTCAATAGAAATACTTTGGCATCCCTGATGTAATTGCATCTCTTTACCCCCTTCCAAATTAGGAGTTGGGAAGAGGAAATCAAAAGGACAAAATTTTGATATGTTAAACTCTAACACACCTGTTTAACTCGTTCAGCTTCTTTGAACAACTTCGCCATAGCTCTCGGGTTCTCGGTGATATCTTTTTGTGTCTTGTGCTGTTTTCTGAACTCGGTCAACAAGTGGTCTCTTAGTGCTAGTGTTATATCCAGACCGCCCAAGGTTCTATCATAGCCGATTCCCAGAGGTACCATAACTGGATTTTGCTCTTTTGAGTCTTTTTCCTTGGCTAGGCGATATTCTAAGATTGTAGCACGGGTTTTTGTTGCACCAATATCGTATACGAGGAGAGTCTGTGCTTGTTCGGTGATTTCTTTTCGCCGGAAAACGCCATAGTTGAGTCCGGCTGCCAGTCCATCACTGAGGAGCTTAAAAAAGAAGGGTATTTTATGGTTAGAAAATTTTTTTGGCTCAAAATTGCTTTTAAAAATCGATTTTTTGGGCCTAGCGCAGAAAATTGATGTTTGATTCCATTTTGAATTTAACACGGGAACACTTTTTCAAATTTCCGGTATATTCTGCTATTTTTAGCTATTCTGAGAAACATTCAAAAAAATTTTTTGAAAAACAGTTGTATTAATAAAAAGAAAAAAATTCATGTTAAATTATAAGCAAAATTAACAATCCGATTTTTTATCGTAAGCTTGGCTTAGTGGTGGTAGTGCTTCAAGATTCGAATCTAAGGATCTCGGGACGAATCCCACCTGAGTCGATTGGATTTTGCCATGCAAAAAAGCATGGTTAGACAACTTTTTTCAAAAAATTTGTTTGAATGTTACTCAGAACAGCTTAAAATAACAGAATGTACCAAATTTTAAAAAAGTATTCCCGTGTTAAAAAATCGATTTTTGGCTCAAAATTGAGACCAAAAGCTATTACAAACTTGTAACAAATTCAACCCAGCAATTTCAACTGCCGTAGTAACTGCTTTTCTCTCAGCTTGGTTGAAAAATGCCGGTATTGTTATAACCACATCTTTGACCGGTTGACCAGCAAATGTCTCTGTTGTCTCTTTGGCATTCCATAAAACCATGGCTAGTATAGTTTCTACAGAATATGTTCCATTGCTAAAATTTTTTCGTATAGATTTTCGGACAAATTATCATCAGCTTACTCAGTTTCGAACAACACAGTTCCTCGAACATCGTCCGGTTTTAATGTTATATGAGGAAAGATTTTTCTATACCGATCCACCACTGGGTTATCAAACTTTTTTCCCAATAAATCCACAAAGTATGAATATGCATTGACCGGATGTTTAATACCCTAAAAATAGTTTCTTCAAAAAGTTATGAGGTTGGGGCAATAGAGTAGGAAGAAGGATCGGCGGCTCTATTGCAGTTTGACCGTCCTTTCAGCCGTTTAATCGTCCCTTGAAGATTAACCGTCCTTTATATTTTTGACTGTCCTTTCAATTAATGCAGATTTTTTGACCGTCCTTTCGATTTTTTGACTACTCAAAATTTTTTTATAACTTAATTAATAAAAACTGTTAAATAATTTCTAAAGGTTAAATATAAAACTTCCATTTTCCTTATGTCATAAACATAAAACTAGACAAGTTAATTTGGCTTAGGTTTAGGCCTAAGCCTAGGCATAAACATAAGTCTAAACCTAGGCCTAAGCCTAGACCTAAGTATAAGCCTACACCTAGGCCTAAAAAATATATTGGCCTAGGCATATTTGATGTGATCATCAAAAAAAATTCGTAACCTACCAATTGAGCTGCCGAATCAGAGAAAAATCTTTCACCATGTCTAATAGCAACAATATTTGGCGTTTTCCTATGTGATTCTTTATTTAGTACAATTTCCATGGGGACACCAGGCTTGACTAGACCAATCTTCAAAAATTGTGATCCAAGATCGACGGACATTGCCGCTAATGCTGATTCTTAAAACGATGGTAGAATATAAAACATTTTTGGTACTTACCTGATATCATAAATACGCTACATAGTAATAGAAAATAGAATATTAAATTTCGGGCACCCATTATTCCAGAATTGGTAAAACAACTAAAAATAAGATGCTTGAAAGAAATTTTTGGAAAAAAGAAAATTAAAAGAAATTAGACCTCAGAAAAAAAGCAAATGCTAAAATATAGTTAAAAATTAGCTAAAAAATGAATTTTTGGGTAAAAAATATCCTAAAACAAAATTTTAAGTCAACAATAAGTATTTTTGGTTAAAATTTCTTGATTTTTGACAAATTTTTGGTCAACAAATAATTATTTTTTATGAATTTTTCCAAAAAATCGAGACAATTGCTTTTTTTCGGCTTTAAAAACAGCAAAAATGCCTGAAAAAAAGCAAATTGCTGCGAAAATGGAAACCCTTCCACCACCCCTCCCCTGTCCAATAGCTACACACTGGTGCTTACTCAAAAGTCAACGTCAGCAAATCTTTTTTTCTCCGAATATTCAAAACCAGACAAAATTTGTATTAAACGCAACGTCAGTTTATGACAGTATTACAAATAGACAAATTTTCTTTGCAGTATGAAAAATTTTCAAACGATAAAAGAGATTTTTGAAAAGAGGAATTTGCAAAAAAAGGTTTAAAGACAAAATCGGAGTTCGAAAAAATGTTAATCGATTTTCTTTACTTGTAGGAAAATCATGATTTTATAAAAGATAGGGTAATCGTTTTTTAACCCGTAAATCATACAAAAGGACTAGATGGTCGAAAGTGTCACCCGAAGATTGCTTCTGCTTGGGTCACCAATGTAAAATTTGGGATTTCTGTGGGATCCTAACTGCAAACACTAACCTTTTATTTTCACCCAAAGCGCAACAAATTTCCACCTGATATACGTAATCGGTTTCGTAACTCGAAAAAAAGGCCGAACGCCTGGAATATTTAAGAAATCTAAAAGAATGAGTAAAATAATTTGTGCTTCCAGCACAAAATAACAATGCGGATTTTTTGACTTGAAGTGAACGCAGGTAACAGTTTTATAAATTTTCTTTATTCAATTTAAATTACAAGACAACCACAGAATTACACACAAAGTAAAAACAGCAATACCAAAAACAGCAGAAAAGATAAGATTTTCCTATCAAAAAACATTTGAAAGAGGCAATTACTAAAAGTAGTAGCAGTAGTTCCCTGAAAAAAGTATTGTATTTTTTTGGTTGGTATTTTTTTGTGCGCGGAAAAGTTTTTTTTTGCGCGGAAATCTTTTTTTTTCGCGCGGGTATTTTTTTTTGCGCGGAAATCTTTTTTTTTCGCGCGGGTATTCTTTTTTGCGCGGAAATCTTTTTTTTTCGCGCGGGTATTTCTTTTTGCGTGGAACTTTATTTTTTTTAATTTTTCTCATTTAAAAAAATTTTATAATTATTGAATTAACGTTTAAACAATGAAATTAATTTTTTTTTAAGTAAAACTTTTTTAATTAAATTATTTTTTTAAATACAAATATATTTTTAGCGTTTTTTTTATCAATCTTTTATTTAAATTATTTTTTTAAAGGGGGAGTATAAATTATGGACTATTTCATGAAAAAAATGTTTTTTCTAAAATGTTCATTTTTAGGGGTAATTCTATGTGGAGAATCGAATGCGCGCACTCACGAATTGTGAACACGCTTCTTTGACCTTGATTCAGGGAAGGAATCGGG
>OZJO01021158.1:0-38327 GCA_900406225.1 Acrobeloides nanus
ATGAATAAAGTAGGAAAGAGCCAGAGTACCTGTGAGTGCAGGAAATTTTAGATTGAATACTAAAAAATCAATTTTTTTAATTCTAAAAATTTGAAGCTATTTCGGCTCTTATACCCGTGGTCTAAAATCGAACAATTTTATTTTTCAAATTTTCTCAAAAATGACTTATTAAAGGTAGTTTTATACGGGAAACACGTTGGCGATGTTATTTTTGCATAAAATGCTTCCATTTGTTTAGAAAATCGAATTTTCGAACAAAGAAAGTACATATTTCGAAAAAGCTAATATGCAAAAATTCGATTTTCTAAAAAATGGAAGCGTTTTTACGCAAAAATAACATCGCCAACGTGTTTCCCGCATAAAATTACTCCTATGAAATTTTAAACCAAGTTTAAAATCCTTATATATAAAGCGCTTGTGCTCGTTCGTGTGTATAGGCTATCTTTTTATAGTGATGACCAAAAAGTGCAGGGCTTATACCACGTGTCTGGGGTGGTGAAAGAAGAAAAATGATTGGTCGATCATGGGTCCACTCTCTAGAGATAATTTTTTACAAGGAGTACCCTCCTATTCCCTATGGGTTCAATAGGGGAGAAAAACAAAGTAGCGTTTTTCGACTTTTTGAGTGCCGATAGGCGCTCGGTCTCGGTACTAAATAGAAAAATATCAAATGCACTTTCCAAAACAAGTTTCTTATTATTTGTGATCATGATCCAATTACCTATCGCTCATCATGTTTCATCTAAATGATCATAATATCCTGAGAGGTTTTCTCCCTATGCTTTCTATTTTTTACAGAATGTATTCATGCTTAACTTTCTGCTTAAACTTGTTAGAATGTTTTCCTCTTATAAAAAACCGCTTAAAGTTAGTATATAAATGAGCAATCTTTCAGACAACTCAGTACCAACTTGCCCTTCTAGCTTTTCTTACAATCAATTCCACTTCTTTTCTATTATAAATTTTGTGCTGTATTGTATTTTATTTTGCTAATAAACTTATTTAAATCTACCAGCACTTACACTCTAATAGGGTCATTTTTGAGAAAATTTTGAAACATAAAATTTTTCGATTTTAGACCACGTCCAATAGGGTACAAGAGCCGAAGTAGCTTCAAAAAATTGAATAGTTGTTTAAAATTTGAAAAAATTACATGAAACATAAGTTTTTGATGTAACATCAGAAAAATTGATATTAAACCCGCATTGGATAGTTTTGGTCAAAACGAAGGACAACAAATACATCACAGAAATGGTACCTAAATTTTTTTTCCAAATTTGTTTTTCAATAACTTACCTAACATGTTAAATTTAGTAAAGAAAGTTGGAGATTTTAAATTCATTAAAGGAAAAGTTAATAAGAGTAGATAAATTGGCACAGTACCCTAAAAGTTTGTACAGGGTGGCGCAAAAAAGTGGCTTTTTTACATTTTGGGATATAAAAATTTATTTTTCTAACAATGACCCCTAGGGGTTTTTTATGCGGGAAATCGATTGCGCGCATTCCCGAAAAATGCTTTCCCGATTCAGGGAAAAAATTAGATTTTTGAAGAAAAATGGTCATTTTCCTCGTTTTTTTGCAAATCACTTTCTAGGAGTAATTGTATGCTAGAAAGCGATTGCACACGTTTTCAAAGTATATAACGATTCCCTAATGCATACAAATGATATTTCTCATTTCAAAATCACTTTTTCGCATAAAATTACTCCTAAAAATGATTTACAGAAAAAACGAGGAAAATGACCATTTTCGCTTCAAAAATCCAATTTTTTCCCTGAATCAGGGTCAGAAAAGCATTTTCCGGGTCTGGGAATGCGCACAATCGATTCCCCGCATAAAATTACCCCTAGGGGGGATCATTTTTAATAAAAAAATTTTCGGTCCTAAAAACTTTCGGGCCCAAAATTCACAAAAATGCACTTTTTTGATAGGCTCTGTAATAATATATACCTGCAGTTTCCATAAATTTTTAAAATTAAAAAATGAACTGGATTCAAGACTTTCTTCAGGCCAATCTGGCATCATTAGACCTTCTTCGGCATAGAAGAGGCCTTCCTCGCTATAGAATAAAGATTCATTTGGTTTTAGAGTTGGACATAGGACTAAAAATTAAGAATTTTTTCACATGCCTTAAATTTATACGTGCATGTAAAAAGGCAATCGCTCGGGGCCGAGCGCCGCAGGCAATTGCTCGGAACGCGAGGTCGGAGCTAGTTCAGTTTAGGTGCCGCACTTACAATGGAACGGCACCAGTTGAATTTTCCTCAAAAATGACCCCAGTGATAGTTTTTTAAAATTCCTTACACGTTATGCACCTAAATCGAAGTAGCTCCCGAAGGCAGAGCCCGAACTTTGTTTCCAGGTACTCAAAATTGCTTAACTTATGCATTTACAAGTTATGATGACTCTAGCATAGCTTGAAATTGCTTATTTTAAGGGTCGTTTGGTGTTTCGAAACTTTTTGAGGATTTCTCCAGAAATACAAAGTCAATCCTGATAGTGTTGGCGTCGTTAGAAAGCTGGATTTCGTAGCAATCGAATGACACCAAAATCATGCCATAACTCTTTGTGGTTGAGGAGTTATTGCATAATTAGTGAAAAAAATGTCGAAAAAACTGACATTTTTACTAATTATGCAATAACTCCTCAACCAGAGAGAGTTCTGGTATAATTTTGGTGTCATTCGATTGCTACGAAATTCAGTTTTCTAACAACACGAAAACTATCAGGATTGGCTTTGTATTTCCGGAGCAATCCTCAAAAACATAAAAAAAACGTTTCGAAACATCAAAAAACATCAAAAAAACGAAACATCACGTTTCGAAACATCAAAAAAACGTTTCGAAACAACCGAGGTGATTTTGCGAAATACAAAATTTCTTACTGTCACACGTATACGTATTGTTGACCATAATCGGTAAAATTGTACTATTCGGCTGCAGTGACTCTAAATTTAAAAAATTGCTATTTTTTAACGTAAAAAATCATACCATAAAAAATGTTTCCCGTGTAGAACAAAAAATTCGACATCAAGACCCAATAAACTATTACACCACCCAGTAAGACAACAATCGAGAAAAACACTGATATATACTCTCCCTTTTTACCCCAAAAGTATCTACAGACATCTGAAAATTCGGCTTGAGCTGAATCCACCGGCATGGCTGAAAAATTGACTTTGAATGAAATGTACAAAGAGGATAGTCTACTGAGATTTTGTGGACTTTGGACAACTCTATACGCGGTGTATACTGCTATAAATGCCATGGCTAACATCAGGAATATGCCAAATACGAGACCGGCTTGGTTCAAAGCCCAAGGCATTGCTAAAAGGCTTGTGCCCATCATAGTGTTCCATATGGAGAAGCTGAAAAGTTATTGGATAAAAAATAGTTTTAATAAGGGTATATATGCTTATAGGAATTTTAAATTTGAAACTCTAAAAAGTTTGTGGAGCTATGCATAATAGGGGGGAGCCCCACGTGAAAAATTTTTTCTGGAAATGACCCATCTAGGGATAAAAACATCCGAGGAATCCGAATTTGACATTTTCGAAGCGAATAAACGCTTCCCTGAAATGTCAAATTTGGATTCCCCCCCCCACATTTTTACCCCAAAAGTGGTCGTTTTTAGGCAACAATCGCATTTTTGCGACTTTTCGCTTCAATTCACAATACGCTTTCCCTGAATTAGGGAAACTTTTTTTAGGGAAGCGTTTTTTTTTGCTTCGAAAATGTCAAATTCGGATTCCTCGCATGTTTTTACCCCTAGAGGAGCCACTTCCAGAAAAAATTTTCGACAAATTTTCATGTGGGTGCCTCCCTCCTCTAGTAGCTATGTAATAGCTCCAAGTTTGTGATCCCAAAAATTTTGAAATTTCCCTTCCTCTTTGTCCCCAATTTGGACGATAGTGGCAAGTATTGCGAAAGTGGAAGGGGAGGATCCAAAACATTTTAATCCACATAGCCGTACATGTATAACTTACATAGTAACCAAGCTTCCTTGCTTCCCTTCCTGGTCTTTAAACTCATCAAATGGTAAAACTGAAAACAACGAAGGTGGTATAACATGCTCTGGCATAATCTAAAATTTTTTAAGTCACTGTTAAAAAAAATTTTTCAACCTACCAATCTCGTTCCACCTGGATCCAGCCGATTAAAAAACCTATAACGAATAGCCATATTGTGTTCTCTGTGTATATCAACCGGTGTTATTGAACTATCTTGGGCAGAAATTAGTGAATGTGATGAAGCATTTCTTGAAATATCTGGGGAAAACAGATATGGTCTTCTGTGAAATTGCGGGGCTGTAAAAATTTGCATAAATTCATTAAAAAGTATACAATTCTTACCAGAATCACTGGTAGGTATATTTGATGATTGTCTAGCTTCTCTTACTGAAGGGATTAAAAAATGATCAATGCTAAAAAAATTTTCGAAAATTTGAAGTGTTTTATTAATACCTTCTAGAAATAGGCACCTCTTCTTGTTCAACAGGTATTATAGCCGTGCCAGGAGATTCAATTGTACCATAAGACGCCATCTTAAAATTTAAAAGTCGAATGTTAATAAAATTGTGGTGTCACGATTTTTCCTAAAAAAGACGACTTTTTCGTTCAGTTTTAAAAAGGTTCAGTTTTTAAAAGGGTAAGGCCAAAAATAGGTAATGCTATTGAGGTTGTTAATTGGTATTTAATTATTCCATTTGTAACTGTATTGCTAATTTATGATTTATTCAGTGTTCGCAACTTCAAAATTAACGAGAAGTCTTTTGATTGGCGAAAGCCAACGCAAAACGCAGGCGTAATAAACGCGCGATTCCAGCTAACGCCAACAAAATAGAACAACAAAAGAAATGCAAGAAGCATCTTCGAAAGACTGTCATGATAGGCAACAGGAAAAGACATACAATCGCTCAGAGCCGTACAATAAGCGATAATCGAAAGGAAGAAGCATTCTAGTCAA
The DNA here is from genome assembly GCA_900406225.1 of Acrobeloides nanus. Taxonomy (NCBI): domain Eukaryota; kingdom Metazoa; phylum Nematoda; class Chromadorea; order Rhabditida; family Cephalobidae; genus Acrobeloides; species Acrobeloides nanus. Next base: position 4,965 of record OZJO01021158.1, read on the forward strand.
GGTTCGGAAATTCACTACGCCGATAAAAAGCCGCAAACTCTTGAGCGCATCGGCTTGCAGCGATCCGATAAGCTCACTCTGGCTTCGTCCTTCGGTGGTAAATGGTTGTAGCTGGATTGGCTTCGAATATCTCTTCTGCCTTTTTATAACGTGCCGCGCCTCATTTCCGTACTAACCCAATCTTTTTAGGGCCCTCATACTTGGATAATCTCAGATCTAACCGTCCTGAACAAGCTATCAATCAAACTATCTAACCAAGCGCTTAACATCAACTCAAAAAGCCATCTGCGCAGTGCCGCAAACCCACTTAGACCTCAACTGGTAGTCGCCGAGTCTCTTCAGGTTGGTTTCGATTTTATTTACCGGTTTATTTATTTTGTGTTAGGGTGCACCCAGTGTGGAACAGATAATTTTGACTATTCATGTCCACTAAACAATAATTTGACCAGTTATGAGGGCACTAGGCGTTTGGTTACGGTTACCAGTCTTTGGTTATCGATCATCGGTTACCAATCGATTTTTCTTCATAAAAAGTAATGTTCTACAAAGTTGCTTCTCATGATCTAAGGAACAACTTTATAGAACATCACTTTTCATGAAAACTCTTTTGTGAAGCCGGTAACCGTTGACCGGTAACCGATGTCCGGTAACCATGTTCGGTAACCGTCGCGGTAACCAAACGCCTAGTGCCGTTATGAGCAGCACAGTGCGAGTACAAATCTATCAAGCGATCAAACTAAGCGCTTAACATCAACTCGAGAAGATACTATCTGCGCAGTGCCGCAATCCCACCTAAACCTCAACTATGCCAAAAAATGTTTCAGGCTTTTTATACCTTGAAACTTAATATAAAATTAATTCAAATCGAAAAAAAATTCTATTACCAAAAAAACTCACATTAAAAAATACAATACAATTTTTTATCTATATGCAACTGTTGACTTTATAGTTCATGGCTCAGCTAAAAACAGAGGCCTGTTTTTAGGTCAAAAGCACTAGAGTGGTGTGGATTTTTGTCCATGAAAAAGATACTGCTTTTTCCTTCTCTTCCTTTCTTTACAAAAGCCTTCTGTCTGGGTGGCGAAGCAGGGGTAACACACATGTGAAAGATTGTGTTTCCACTTTTTAAATGATAAGAAACCCAATTTGATTTGAAATTGTTTGAATATTAAAGTGAATTTTCCATAATAACAACTAATCAATTTTGGCGGAAATTTGAAAAATTGTTGAATGGACTCGATTGATTAGTCATCTGTGATCGATTATCAGAAACAGGCACTGCGTGACTTTCACTGAAGAAATTTTTTGTTTTTATAATTTTTCTCAAAATAATATTTTTGATGAGCGCCTTTTATTAAGTTGAAGACTAGTTTTTCCATCTCTTTTTGAAGACTTTGATAGTGAAACTTGCTAGTTATACTAGGTGTTATAGGTGTTACCCACCTCTCTTTTCTTGTTTTTTATTTATTTTTAACATTTTAAGCAAAACAATATTAAAAAAAAAGATTTTTTTAGCAAAAAAATATTTTAATTTACAAAGTGTCTTAAAAAATTCTAATTATCAAAGCGATTAGCATGTTCATTATAAACGCAAGATTATGATTTTGAAACGTTGCCAATTTTTAGAGTGCTGCATAAAAATTCGTGTATTGTAATATGAAATTTTGCAAGAAGAAACGTTTGAAAATTTTTTGTTAAAGAGGAGGGGGTTGAGTCCGGTTTGTGGGTCACTTCATGAAAAAAAATTTTTTTCAGCAATCTTTGCGAAAATGACTTGTATGGTTAAAAATAAGCGAAAAATCGATTCCACTCATTCCCGAAGCATGAAAACGTTCTCTTGACCCGCTTTCAGGTATTCGAGTCTCTTGATACCCCTCCCCCTGCTAAATCCATAGGTTCTTCTGGGCCTTACCTTCGCTTTATTTCTATTGACTCTTCTATAAGCTTTCTCTTCCATCATTCGTCAACGGGATCTTTCTTTTCTTTAGTCACGATATCGCCTTTAGCTTTTGAAAAACATTGATAGACATCGACAACTCGGCGTTCTCCACTCAATTCAGCCAATCTCTTTTCATTTAAGCTGATAGATTATAAAGATAAAAATTGCCAAAGTTCAACCAGAAAATGAAGAAAAGAGTAAAACAAAATCAAAGAAAAACGTCAAATTTGGCAAAATTTTGATCAAGAAAATATTTTTTCGTTTCAAAAACGATTGCATTCAGTTCTCTACTTAAGATTACCCCTAATGGTCCTTTGAAATAAAAGAAATAAAAATTTTCATGGAAAGTGGATTTTTACGGGGGTATTGAGAGAGCCGGATACTCGAAACCGGGTCAGGTGTACGTTTTCATGATTCGGGAATGCGTGGAATCGATCTTTCGCTTATTTTTAACCATAAATAAAATCATTTTCGCAAAGATTGCTGAAAAAATTTTTTTACGAAGTGACCACAAACCGGACCCCCCCTCTAACAAAAATTTTAAAAAATTAACAAAAACCCGCAGGGTTTTTGTTAATTTTTTGTTAAATTTTTTATTGTCTCAAAAATTCTGTTCAAATATTCTATTACAAAAATTCTTGCGTGTTTTTTAATCGTTTTTCTTCTTTAAAAGCTTGTCTTATACAAATTTTGTAGCAAAAATGACATCGGATGAACTGCCAGCAACCGAGAAAGTGCGTATAGCTTCAGATTTTTTGTTGCAATCGCCGCCGGGCGAATTTAATGAGGTTTTTAACGATGTGCGTATGCTTGTGAACAATGACGCAATTTTGGAACAGGGATGTGCTCCAGCTGTAGCACAATATAACAAGGAGCAATACATACCTGTCAAAATCGATGGAACTGAGGTTGGCCGAAGCATGGTGTTAGAAATTTTTAATTGATTCCTTTTTTTAGACCTTGATCACGCAATACAACGAGCTTCCTGATGGTCGATTCTTTGACCCGAAGACCAAGAAAGTCTTTCGTTATGATCATTTGCGTAAAGAGGCCAGCGATTTTCAACCCGCGCATGGGGAAATTGAAGAAAAGTTAGAGCCATGGAGGAAAGCTCTTCAAGCAGTAATTTTTCAATTTNGGCCAGCGATTTTCAACCCGCGCATGGGGAAATTGAAGAAAAGTTAGAGCCATGGAGGAAAGCTCTTCAAGCAGTAATTTTTCAATTTTTTATGGAAGGTTTGAAAATCCACTATTTTTAGGAGGCTGATCATTATATTGACGAGCATTTCCATAACACTGGAGTGGCTACTGTTTTTGCTCAAAAGGGATCGATTATTTTGTGTGTTGAGTCGCACCAATTTCAGCCGAAAAATTATTGGTGAGTGAAAGGAAGTGGTGCGATAAGGCGGCGATTTTTTATCCCTCCTAAATTCCCAAAAATTCATTGAAAAAATGAAGAAAATCCAAATTACCTCCTAAAATGGGGGGAAAATCCATAAATTACTCCCCCCTAAAATTTTTTCATCCTACGGCACTGTCCCCTCTTATGATTTTTGATGGTTCCCCCACCATTCATGGAGTCTGGCTACGCCACTGATTTTTACACTTAAAAAAATTGATTTTACACTAAAAAAGGTTGGTTTTTAGCCTTTCAAAAATTGATTTTAGACCTTTTTTTCATTAAATTTCAATTTTTATAGGAACGGCCGCTGGCGATCCACATGGAAACTTCCGAACCACGAGGGAAAAAGCTCTAGCCAAGAAATTAATGGAGTCGTTCGTCTTCAAGTGCACTATTACGAGGACGGAAATGTCCAGCTTATCTCCAACAAAGAATTTTCTGCCAAAGTCCAACTGCATGCTGATCGTGAAAAAAGTGCTAAAGAAATTCTGCGTATTATTTCGGAAGCTGAATCTGCTTACCAGGCAATAATTTTATAGATTTGTTCAGCCAAAATTATTCCCAGATTTTGAAATTCGCATAATTAGCTGGGTTGAAGTTGTATCGTCAGTTGCGAATTTTCAAAAAGTTTCTTCACAAACCCCCTGCTGAAATTTTTTCGGCAGGTTTGTGAAGAAACTGTTTGAAAATTCGTTACTTTGTCAATCCAACTTGAACTCGGTTAATTCGTAACCATTAATTTTTTCAGAATGCCGTCCAAGAAAATTACATTGCCATGTCGGATACCACTTTCAAAGCGCTCCGCCGCCAACTGCCCATAACTCGTTCGAAGCTCGACTGGCTGAAGCTCCAAACCTACCGTATTGCACAAGACATGAAACCTCAATAATTCCCAATTTTTGATTAGCCGACTGCGAAATCTCTTGTTCTATTTAATAATTATAGTTATGTGTGATGTTGTAATATTGTGAATTTTTCTTATTTATAAATTTTTTGTGCGTGTTTGCCTTAAAGTTGCTTTAAATTTTGATGAGCGATGGCGAAAATTGTATTTAATCAGTTGATGTGCTTTAGAAATCGGAAATTTTGATCATCAAAATCGATCAAAACTCCAAGTTACTCTATTTCGATCGAAAACTCTCTTGCATTTCGATGAGGCCCCTTTAGTTCAAGAAGATCCCCAAATTTTGATCTTTTTCCAAGTTTATACCCCCAATTTTGATCTTTTAAAAATTGATCAGAACTAGGGGTATAGGCTTGGAAAAAGATCAATTGGGGGTCTACTTGTAAGATCTAAAGGGACCTCATTGAAATGCAAGCGAGTTTTCGATCGTAATAGAGTAAAAATATGCAGTTTTGATCGATCATAACTTCCGATCTCTAATGTACTTATCTTATGCTTGACCAGCCAATTTTTGTTCATTTTTCAAAATTGTAAATTTTTCAAGCCAACTTGAGCAATGAAAATAAATCACTTTTTGAAATTAAAAACATGATTTGGCTGCTCGTTTCTTATCATTAACTATTTTATTTTTCAAGCATTGCTTTTTTAATATTTCAAAATAAATTTATAAGGAAACATGCACTTTATATATTAAAGGTTTTGGCCAATATTTTTGTTTTATATTATTTGGAGCTACTTCGGCTCTTATACCCCCATTGAACGTGGTCTAAAATCGAAAAATTTTATTTTTCAAAATTTTCTCAAAATTGATAACCTATTAGGGATATTTTTATGCGGGAAACACGTTGGCGATGTTATTTTTGCGTAAAAACGCTTCCATTTTTTAGAAAATCGAATTTTTGCATACTAGTTTTTTCGAAATATGTAAATTCGATTTTCTAAAAATGGAAGCGGTTTTACACAAAAATAACATCGCCGGCGTGTTTCCTGCATAAAATTACCCCTAATAGGGTTATTTTTAAGAAATTTTCGATTTTAGACCGCGTTCAATGGCCGAAGTAGCTCTCATTATTTCTGTTTTTGATACGCAAATTTTAGAATGACAACAACAACAACCCTTGCCATACCTACAACTAGTCAAGTTTTGAATCTTACTGCTACGGTCGCTTCCGATTTTACTAATGCCACTAAAACGCTAGTCAAAACCTTTGTGAGTAATGACANAGAAATTTTCGATTTTAGACCGCGTTCAATGGCCGAAGTAGCTCTCATTATTTCTGTTTTTGATACGCAAATTTTAGAATGACAACAACAACCCTTGCCATACCTACAACTAGTCAAGTTTTGAATCTTACTGCTACGGTCGCTTCCGATTTTACTAATGCCACTAAAACGCTAGTCAAAACCTTTGTGAATAATGACACTAGTGAAAACCCTACAAAAGTGCCAATCACAACCACCACTACAATAATTTTAACATCGCCATCGAAAAAATATGATAGTGGTTATATGGAGTCTAGGATTATTTTCTTGTTTTGCACAGTGTTATTAATTGTAGCTACTATGCTGATTATTAAAATTGTTACGAGTAATAAGAGGAAGTGAGTTGGTTAAGATATGAATTGCAGCACTATAAAAAAGCAGTTTAAATTATACAGGGTTTTCCAAAAAATCACCATTTGGTCATTTTTGGGCGAAAATTTTTTCTCCAAAATAACTCATTTGGTGTATTTTTATGCGAGAAATCGATTGCGCGCATCTAAAAACCTTAAAAACGCCTCCCAACCCATGAAATATACGATTTTCGGTAGGAATTCCTACTTGAAAATACCTCCTAATTAGTCATTTTGGAGGAAAAATTTTCGCCAAAAAATGACCAAATGGTGGTTTTTTTGGAACATCTTGTAACTGAATTTATAGAAAACGCGCTAGCTTTTCTGGAATCACAGATCGCTGGCGAATTTCTACCTCAAGAACTTCTGCTCAATCAGGTCGTGTGCAAGGTGCTGGTCTTATGAGTGGAACTGCCATATACACTGCTATGCCTTCAAATCCTAATACTCTAGATTTGGCAAACCCCCAAGCACGTCTTGATTGGGAAAGGCAATTTTTCGATGAGGAACATGTTGGTAATCCGCTTGAAGATGAGTCATATGTAAGCGGTTATATAGTTTTTTAAATAATAATGATTATTTTAGGCCTCTTCTCGGTTGCAGCTTAACTTGAACTAGACATGTGACATAATACTTTATCTATATGTTTATATTTTATATTAGTCAGGTCTTGAGGAACAACTTGTTTTTTTTGCTTTGAGCAATAAGACCTGTCTCTTATATTGGATTGCTCCAAAAGTTCTTAGACTTTTTACATGAATTTGGGACACGGAAGTTTTCCTAAAAATGACTCCTAGGGGTAATTTTTTGCGGGAAATCGATTACACGCATTCCTGAACCTTGAAAACGCGGTATACACAATAACGCAACGATTTTTTCTTCAGATTTCAGCTTCTTTAAGGAATTTTTAGATATTGTAAAAGACTTTTTTTCTTAACTTTTTATCCTGAGTAAAAAAGTTGACACCATATCAAAATTTCTTTTAGGAGCCGAGATCTGAAATCGTCCCGTTTTTGTGTTGTTTGAACGATCGTTCAATTATTGTGTATGCCAAAAACGCGCCGATCGATTCCCCCAATAAAATTATCTAAATAGGTCGTTAAAAAAAATTCGAGTCACAAATTCATGTAAAAAGTCTCACACTTCTTGTCAGAATTTTTGGAACAACCTAATACTAAATTTTTCTGTACTATACTTATTTTTGGGTTCGGCTTCTTCCTATTTTGTATATTTTTGGGTTGTTTGAAAATTTTTATGCTAACATGTCGTGTAGCTATCATCATCATAATATATTCACTTATAAAGCAATAAAAGAGTAAAACTTGTATTAATCATGTTTTGATGATGAATCTCCCTGGGTTGTAATTAGGACAGCCGTTAACGGCAAAACCTGTGCTAACATTGAAATAATAGTCATGATCACCACCTTTGAGGTCGAATATGTTCGCTTCTAGTTGATCACTACACTGATTACTTTCATTGACATCACATTCAATATAAGGTTGGCCGACAGCCATGTTGTTGTTGTACCAGATCTAAAAATGTTGAAGCATAGATTTGGCATACACAATAACGGGATGAATCGACGGAACGAACAAGAACGGGAGGATGAAGAGAATTAAAAGCACAATTGTCGTCCCGTTCTTGGTCTAATTTTTGTTTTAGTACTCGAGGTCTAAATCTAGCATTCCCGAGACCCTCTGGACAAACAGAAGTTGAGAAGTGTGGATTGCGGCGCAGATGGCTTCAGACGTCTTTAGGAAAAGTGTTTGAATTGATAATTAGATAAAGCTTGTTTCAGGCGGTTGCACCTGAGATTACCAAGAATGAAGGCTCTAAAAGGGTTTATTAACAGTGAAATAAAGCACAGCACGATATGGAGTCAGAAGATATATCCAGAGCCAAATCCAGCGACCAAACTTCCTCGATCGAAGTGCAAAGTCCGAATGCGCCATCGGCTTGTTCTGAACTGTAGCTTGTTTCATCTTGCGGATTGTTTGGTCTTCTTATCATCTGTGAGTTTCTTGATTCTCCCGGATGGTTTGTGCTTTGTTCGGTTATACATTTCTCTATTCGCCCGCCTTGACATTTATAATGTGCTATTGCTTTCTTGGTTCTGTGCCTTATCTCTTTTCGGATGATTATTCACTGTCAGCGGGAGAATCCTAGGCCAGTTTGCGTAGTGTGGCTTCGCAAGGTTTGCGAAACATTAGAGCGAATTTTCATGCGACGAAAGAAGAGTAATAAATGTACAACTAAATAATTAGGTACCAATGAACAGCCTCAATACAGCCAAACGAACAGACACACATTACACATTTAATGTAGTAGGATATTGAAACCCCTGTTTCTGGATGCGCTAAAAGCGCCCCTTGTAATTTGGATCTCCTATTGGGGCTGTGACTTCTCATCCTCCTGTTCCGCCCCAGGCTTGCTATGTAAATCTTACCTCCGATTTATGGTGTGTATAGTTGCTCCAGTCACTCATTTCAATCCAAATTGGTGGTAGATGAGGCACCAAATCGTCTTGATGAATTATTCGGTAAGAAAACGGGATCTAAAAATCTCATCTTCATTCAAAACACCTAGTTTCCTAGTACCGTATTATCAATATAGTTGGCATAAGCAAGATCTCCAGTCCTTGGCTGTCCATAAGTGACCAACTTGATCTTATTACCAGGAATATATCCCATAGCGGCTATATACCCGGCACATAGACTGGCCATAGCAGCACCGAGAGAGTGTCCGGTGACCTTAAAAGCCATATTTTAATCTGATTGTTGAGTTGGAATTGAGTTAATCTTACCCACAGCTCAAAACCAGGGTTAGCATTTTTCAAAGTCAAAAAGTCATCCCTCATTCCAGCATTCCAAATGTCCAAAAATGCTTGGTAAAAGTAGACATTTACAGTTCCGCCTCCAACAAAACTGGTTTTATTTTTGAACATTTCATAGATAACTTCATCTGCTACTTGTAACCATCCTTGTGAGCCCCTGAGAATATTTAGCGATGATGATATTTTTCAAAAGTACCTTAAAGCTAAAATAATGGCTTTATCAGAGTATGATACAGCGGTAAATCCAGAGCAGGTATCTTCTTTTACTTGGTCACATGGCACTGTTATTTGTCGGATAAACTAAATTGGTGAATGTCATTACACTGTCGAAAGTTGCAAACAGGCACGTAGTGGGAGCGGCAATCTGAACTGTCGGCATAGACAAGAACGAGATGGAACGATCGTTCAAACAACGCATGAACAGGGTGACCGAGACGACAATTGTGCTTGTAATTTCCTTCATCGTCCCGTTTTTCAATTGTTCCGTTCTTGTTCGTTCCGTCGATTCGCCCCGTTATTGTGTATGCCGAACTGTCCCTCCCTCTCATCGATGTAAAATGAGAATTTTTCTATTGGCCCCTTGTGTGTTTTTTTGTTTTCCCTAGGCAACATCTTTTGTCGGTGAGGAGAGCCTAAAATTCGGATTTTCTGGGTAAAGACTCACTGAACTATTGGCAAAATTATCTTTCACACATAAATCTGGTGTTGTCCCAAAAGTTGCAGATGCCATAGGCCAAGTATAATACCGGCAAAAATTTTCATCATAAGCGCTCCATGTGGCCGAGAAAAATAGGAAGGCTTCAACTAAAACTAATAAAACCTTGCCCATATTTGTCTTAAAAAATTAAGAAACACCTGGCACAAATAAAGTCTTTCGTGTTGCTTATAGATTCTTTGCCTCTTTTAATCTTCTTATCAAAAAATTGATGCTGTCTCTGTTTTTGCTCCGGATAAATTGCACAAGATGAAGCTATTTTGTGATGTATAAACTATTTTTCTGATAAAGAAGCTTATTCAAACAATTTCTGTCAGTATAAATTTTAATGCTTTATCATGAATTTATGTCGAGTTTCTGCTCCAGCACGACCTGGGTTGTAGTTAGAACATTCATTTTTAGAAAAGCCTACACTGATGCTAAAGTAATAGTCATGATCAATCGAATAGGTTGGCTTCTAATTGGTTACTGCATTGATTGCTTTCGTTTACATCGCATTCGACATAAGGTTGCCCGACGGCCATGTCTTACCAGGTCTAGAAAAAGTTATTGATTCTGATATTGGTGACGTGTACAAGAACTATAGTATATTAAGCGATGTACATAATCGTGCGATGTCAGTGCAAAACATCTGCATACACAATAACCGAACGAATCGACGGGACGAACAAAAACGGGATAACACGAAAGGGGCGATGAAGGAAATTAGAAGCGCAAGTCGTCCCGTTCTTGGTCATCCCATTCATGTGTTATTTGAACGATCGTTTCGTTTTTATCACACGATTTTTTTGCACTAAAATCGCGCGATTTTGCATTAAAATCGCAGACTATACACACGCGTTAGGTTGGATCATTTCGATTACATTTACTAGAGGATTGTCCCATCCCACCCCACTCAACCATCAAGTAAAACTTTAAACTTTATTACAGTCACAAGGACTGTGTAAAATAAGGTATAACAGGTACAGTAAATATAGTCAAAACACAATATGATAAAATCTAATCCGAAAAATATAATAGCCGTAACATAAACATAAACAAAGTGGTAACACCAATTTTAATAGTATTGACAATTGAGCGGAGCCTAGCTATCATTTAGCCTAAAAAGTTTAATTGAGCAAAAAGGAGAGGTCCAGCCTTTTGACCTTTGGTTAAAAAGGGGGAAAGAAGAGGGAAGTAATATCTGAGTAGTAGGGTAGACAATGAATTGTGAGGAGACGCTCTCGTACCTCTTCCCGAATTCGTCTGAAGGCCGAAAAACTCCTATGGAGTAAAAAATTGAATCTAGGGTCTAGTTACATCTTGCCATTTACCTCAGATTTATGATGAGTATATTTGCTCCAGTAACTCATTTCAAGCCAAATTGGTGGCAAATGTGGCACTATATCGCCTGTTGAACAACTCTGTATAAAAAAGGAATCTAAAAAATTCCCCACTTTTCTAGATATCTGCCTCTTACTGTACTATCAATATAGTTTGCATAAACTAGATCTTCAACTCTTAGTTGCCCATAAGTAACCAACTTAATTTGATCAGCCGGAAAATAAAAATTGTATTTTCTCGGGTTTCCTGAGAAAATTCACCCACCCATCACCACTGAGTGAATCACCCACTATTATTCATCCCATTTTTGTGTTGTTTGAACGATTGTTCAATCCCGTTATTGTGTATACCGAAAACGCACGCGATCGATTCCTCCAATAAAATTACCAGTCATTTAAAAAAAAATTACGAGCCACAAATTCATGTAAAAAATCTCCCACTTCTTGTCAGAAATTTTGGAACAACTTAATACTAAATTTTTCTGTACTATACTTATTTTTGGGTTCGGCTTCTTCCTCTTTTGTATATTTCTGAATTGTTTGAAAATTTTTATGCTAACATGTCATATAGCTATCATCATAATATATTCACTTATATAAAACAATAAAGAGTAAAACTTATATTAGTCATGTTTTGATGATGAATCTCCCTGGATTGTAATTAGGACACCCGTGAACGGCAAACATCGCGCTAACATTGAAATAATAGTCATGATCAAAAGGTTTCAACAGGTCGAATAAGTTCGCTTCTAGTTGATCACTACACTGATTACTTTCATTGACATCACATTCAATATGAGGTTGGCCGACAGCCATGTTGTTGTTGTACCAGATCTAAAAGTGTGGAGACATAGATTTGGCATACACAATAACGGGATGAATCGATGGGACAAGAATGGGACGATGAAGGGAATTATAAGCACAATTATCGTCCCGTTCTTGATCATCTCGTTCATGTATTGTTTGAACGATCGTTCCATCCCGTTCTTGTCTATGTCATAGACTTCTCGGACCGATAATACCAACCCAATCTTGCAGTTAAGCCAATTTTGCAGACCGGAATCAGCCTCTTGTAATTTGCAGAATCTCCTATTGGGGCTGTGTACTTCTCATTCTCCTCCTGGTGGGAACTGTTCACGCCCTAGACTTGCTATGTAAATCTTACCTCTGATTTATGGTGTGTATAGTTGCTCAAGTCACCCATTTCAAGCGAAAGTGGTGGTATATGAGGTATCAAATCGTCATGATGAATTATTCGGTAAGCAAATGGGATCTAAAAATCTCATCTTCATTCAAAGCACCTTGTTCCTAGTACCGTATTATCAATATAGTTGGCATAAGCAAGATCTCCAGTCCTTGGCTGTCCATAAGTGACCAACTTGATCTTATCACCAGGAATATATCCCATATATGCTATATACCCGGCACATAGACTGGCCATAGCAGCACCGAGGGAGTGTCCGGTGACCTTAAAAGCCATGTTTTAATTTTGAGTTGGAATTGAGTTAATCTTACCCACAGCTCAAAACCAGGGTTGGCATTTTTCAAAGTCAAAAAGTCATCCCTCATTCCACCATTCCAAATGTCCAGAAATGCTTGGTAAAAGTAGAGATTTACAGTTCCGCCTCCAACAAAACTGGTTTTACTTTTGAACAATTCATAGATAACTTCTTCTGCGAATTGTGAAAAGCCTGATGAGCCCCTAGGAATATTTAGCGATGATAATATTTTTCAAAAGTACCTTAAAGCTAAAATAATGGCTTTATCAGAGTATGATACAGCGGTAAATCCAGAGCAGGTATCTCCTTTTACTTGGTCACATGGTACTGTTATTTGTCGGATAAACTAAATTGGTGGATGTCATGCACATTCGAAAGTTTCAACAGGCACGTAGTGGGAGCGGCAATCTGAACTGTCGGCATAGACAAGAACGAGATGGAACGATCGTTCAAATAACACATAACAGGAGAGAAAGGAACGACAGTTGTGCTTGTAATTCCCTTCATTGTCTCGTTTTTGTTCGTTCCGTCGATTCATCCCGTTATTGTATATGCCGAACTGTCGGTCTCAAATGAAAATTTTTCTATTGTCCCCTGTGTGTTTTTTTGTTTTCCCTAGGCAAAATCTTTTGTCTCAGAAGGAGAGCCTAAAACTCCAATTTTCTTGATAAAGACTCACTGAACTATTGGCAAAATTATCTTTCACACATAAATTTGGTGTTGTCCCAAAAGTTGCAGATGCCATAGGCCAAGTTTTATACCGGCAAAAATTTTCATCATAAGCACTCCATGTGGCCGAGAAAAATAGAAAGGCTTCAACTAAAACTAATAAAACCTTGCCCATATTTGTCTTAAAAAATTGAGAAACACCTTATACCAATAAGGTCTTTCGTGTTGCTTATATATTATTTGAGCTTTTAGTCTCCTTATCAAAAAATTGACATCGTCTTTATTTTTGTTCCAGATAAAATGCACAAGAAAATGCACAGCATATTTTGTGACATACATTTTGTGGCATAGAAGTTTTGCAAAAAATTTCTGCTAGTACAAATGCTTTATCATGAGTTTATTCGAGTTGCTGCTCCAGCTTGACTTTCACAACGACCTGGATTGTAGTTAGGACAACCGGACAAACCATTCTTTTTATTTTTTTATTTTATTTATTGTTCCTTAGTTACAGGCTACAAGCCCTATTACAACTAAGTAAAGTAATAAACCATAAAAAAGTAAACAAACAAAACAAAATATCATATATTTAGCACAAGAGTATTACACAGCTGATTCTACATTCCGCACTGCCTTCTGGTTGATGAGGTGAGTGTACACTGCTGGGTCCTTCACGGCACTTTTGAATCGCTCGGGGTTAACAATAGCTACAAGTTCCATCGGTAGGGCGTTCCAGATTCTTTTGGTGGTATTCAATGAGCTGCTTAGAACTGATTCGAGTCTTGTGACTGGTATGGTGAGCTCCAATTCATGACCAGTACGGTGGCTATGTCGTAATCTCCCTGCACTTCTTAGGACGATAGCATTGTCTGGTAAGGTTCGGCGGCCGTGGACGTAGTTGTGCACAAATTCTTAGAAAAACCTACACTGATGTTAAAGTAATAGTCGTGATCATTGTTGATAAATCGAAACGGTTGGCTTCTAATTGGTTGCTGCATTCTTTGATTTCGTTTACATCACATTCGACATAAGGTTGGCCGACGGCCATGTTATCGTACCAGATCTAGAAAAAATGATTGATTCTGCTATTGGTGATGTATACAAGGTCTCTAGCATATTAAGCGATGTGCATAATCTACAATTTTATCGCAAAATCATGCGATTTCAGTGCAAAAAATCGGTTTACGGTACGAATCGAAGAAACAAATAAGAAAGGGACACAAAAACGGTACGATGAAGGGGATTACAAGCACTCGTCCGGTTCTTGTAATCTCGGGCTTGTTCATCCCGTTCATGTGTTGTTTGAACGTTCCATCCCGTTCTTGTCTATGCCAAAAAATCGCGCATTTTTATCGCACGATTTTTTTGCACTGAAATCAAGCGATGTTGCGTTAAAATCGCAGACTATGCACACCGCGTTAGGTTGGGTCATTTCCCATATATTCACTAGAGGATTGTTCCATACCCCAATACTCATCTATCAAGTGGTGTAGACAAATAGTTGTGGGGGGGGGGAGGGTACGCCTTACCTCTTCCCAAAGCCGTCTGAAGGCCGAAAAACTCCTATGGAGTAAAAAATTGATCTCAGAGTCTAGCTACTGGGTTAGCGCTTACTGGGTGTGGCTAACAAGTTAGACAAGGATTGAACAAGCACTAGAGTTCTTTTTAGTGAAACTTGAGCGTAGACGAATTTTTTTCTATTCGGATTTTGGTATACAAAATGTATAGTTTAACACCAACGCAATAGAAAAATGCGACGTTTGATCTTTTGGGCGGAAAAACATTAAGTACAATAGTTATTGAGATATTGACTTTTCTTTCTAGGGAGAAAAATGGCCATACACAAATAGGGCACTTTTGAATGTTTCAAAGATGATGTTTTTCTTAGTTTTATGATATTTCAAGCATTCTTGTGCAAGAAAGTTCAATAAAAAAATTACGACCCTGAGTTGCGGCGAAAATGGGTTGATCTAATTTGGTAATAGAAAAAGAAAACGTTTATATTCCGAAAACTATAAAATTCAATTTCTTCTCAAGCAGCACAACAATAGAGCATTGTAATTCATTTTCAACTAAATTGACTTCCGAAATTTTTTAGGATGAGAGTAGAGAAAATCCTCCATTTAAGTATTCAATAGATTTGAATATCAAAAACCTTGCATGCATGGTTTTTAAATGTCTAACTGCTGAAAATTCACCTTCTATTTTCTCGTTTTCAAATGAAAATTATTTTTGGACCCTCCTCAAATAAGTGCTATATTTGGTTTAGTATATTATTTGTTATGTCACAGAATTGTTTTGCCTATAGAAAATATGGTAATTTTATTTGATTATTTAATTGTTTAATTTATTATATAGCATTTCATGCAATTGTTAGAGAATCATTTTTAGATTACTTTGGTCAAAATTTTAATTCTAATACAAACCAAGAGTATGGCCGGCAAGAGTTTTTATTAGAAAATTTTAATCCTTTTTCTTTGAATATTAATAATCGAATAAAAACAACTACAAACAATGATTTATTAAAAGAAAAATTATTTGTGAAGCATACATTAAACAATATTAATAAACGAAAGTATGAAGACGCTCTTTTAACAAGTATGCTAAACTCTGTTCCATAACGAAATTCCAAAAACCGGGAAGCGCATGACCTAATGGGTTTGGTGGGGCTTTGATTGCTATTGGGACAACAGTGACGTAGCCAGAAATTTTTTAAGGAGAAGTGGAAAATTTTTCTCAAAAAAACATAAGGGTCCCCCCTTATGTTTTTTTCGTAAATTTTCTTTAAAAATTTCAGACAAAATCATAAGGGGGACCCTTATGTTTTTCTTGGGCCTTCGGTCCGTAAGGGGGAGCGGCCGCTTCCTCGCTCCCCTATGCCTATGTCACTGTGAAACAATTGGAGTTGACTCGATTACCAGCGGGGTACTGGGGTGTCACTTTCATACGCTGGTAGTGGTGTGTTTGAGTGGGAAGCTGGTAGTGAGGTTTCGCGACATCCTGAGTAGATCGGCACTTCTTGCCTTACTCTTCCCCGTATGCGCTGGCACTATCCCGCATGGTGTACCAATAGGCATCGGATGTCGTGCCGATGACAGTTGATGTCAATTGAACGGTGCGCACTTTGTACGGCCCGGCTGATTTTCAGAGTGTATGTTGCTTCAGTTTCTGAATTTCCATACGTGTTCTTCCACGGCGCTCGGGATCCACCGTCCCCCAAGGGGTTTCGGTGAACACTGAAAATATCAGTCGAGCGGAGCTCGACCTATTGACTTTTATGAAGTTTCTTGAATGTTCCAGAATGATGACGTCATTTTAGAATATTCGACATTCCCCTCCCCCACAATTTTTTTGAGTTAAACCCTGATTCAGGGGAGTCTTTTTATGCTTTTGAAATGTAAACTAAAAAATATTATTAATTTTCAAATATTTGATCGATTAATAGAGCGAAAATTGCTTTATTGATCAATCGATGAAGTCTAGAAGAAAGGGAAAATTTTAAACGAAATTTATAGGGTTGGCGACACTTGCGCATGTACATTTGCGCATGAAACATTGCGCACGTACATTTGCGCATTCACTTTTGTGAGTGCAACATTTGTTCATGCGCAAATGTTGCATGCGCAAATGTACACGCGCAAGTGTCGCCAACCCAATTTATATGCCTGTTTTGCTTTGGCTTTTAGTTTTCCTCGTGGCATAACTCATTTTATGAAAAAAATACAGGGTGTACCAAAAATGTTCATTCTGGAATATTCGATACACACAGTGACAAACATTTCACTTTTAAAGATAGTAATTGTTTTTTTTAGAAAAACCAAATACTATAAACCTACCGAAGGATAATGTATATAATGCTAATTGGTTAATTGTTTTAAAACGGTTGTTTGATAGAAAGCGCGCCTCGCGTGATATGAAAAAAGGTCACACTTCAAATAAGTTTTCTCGCCTATTGTTAGCATCAAATCGAAGAACTATCTTACCTCGTCGGTATAATTTATTATAAAAAATATTAAATGAAAACTTGTAATTTTATTGTTTGAGTAAATTTAAAAGCCTAAAAAGGACAAGTAGACGAATCATCGCTAATATTAAAATAAACGTCATGGTCGCTCCATTGGAGATCCAATAGATTCTTTTCTAATTGATCGCTGCATTGATCACTTTCGTTTGTATCACATTCGATATAGGGTTCGCCGATAGTCATGCTATTATTATACCAGATCTAAATATGGAGTGAAGGTTAAGATTCAAGCTAGATCAAGTCAAGCTAACCTCAGCTTTATGATGCGTATAGTTGCTGAAATCGCCCATTTCTAGCGAAATCGGAGGTAAATGTGGTACCATGTCGGCTTTATGAACAACTCTATAGGCATAAGGTAGCTCAAAATGAGTTTCATTAAAAATCAAAATGATTTTTGCCCCTGATTTGAATGAGGAGGATCAGATTCGAAAATAATAATAAGGATCAGATTCTAATTTGCAATGTTGTCTGGCCGAAATTTGATCGTTTAAGGGTGGGTAAAATTTAAAATTTTTTGACTAAGTGACATTTTTGGTGCTAGACTCTCCATTCATGTATGCACCACCCCAACTCTTACAGTTTTATCAATAAAGTTAGCATAATCCAGATCACCAGTCCTTGGCTGCCCAAAAGTTACAAGTTTTATCTTATTCGTAGGAATGTATCCCATAGAAGCTATATATCCGGCACATAAGCTTGCAATAGAAGCACCCAGGGAATGTCCGGTGACCTAAATTTTCTTCGTTTTTTGCTTTAATACATGAAGTTTTACGCCTACCCATAAGTCATAACCAGGATTAGAATTTTTCGCAGTCAAAAAGTCATCTCTCATCCCAGCATTCCATATATCAAAAAATGCTTGATAAAAATAAGTAGCAACATTGCCACCACCAACGAAGTGAGTTTTGTTTTTAAAAATTTCATAAATGACTTCTTCGACAATTTGATCAGTGTCTTCGGAACCTCTATAAAATTTTTTACTAATATTCGAGCATAAAACATGCCTGAAAACAAGTACGATAGCTTGTTCAGTATATGTCACAGTGGTGAAACCAGAACAGGTATCTTCTTTTATTTGATCGCATGGAACAGTTATTTGGCGGATGAACTAAAAATTTGAGCTTCGATTTTATTGTTAAAAATACAGGATGGTCTTAAAGTTCTGACAAAACAAGTTGGTCGTATAATTTTTTTGGTCTTCTACCAGCCAAAACAAGGAGAAAATTATGTTTTTTCGGGCTTCTGCTCGCTGGGTCGGGGGAGGAGGGTTATACTCGAGTACCTCCCCTACGCCACTAAATGCCTCTCGTATCTTACAGAGCTATTTGGTAAAATATCTTTAATACACATATCGATATGGTCATAATAGCTAGCTATTGCCAATGGCCATGCTTTATAACGAGCCAAGTCTTCTTCATAAGCACCCTTGGTAGAAGAATATAATATGATGAAAAAACATATCCTCATTAAAATTTGAGTCATCATTAATACGGGAATACTCTGTAAAAATTTTATTTATTCGAGTGTTTTTGAGCATGCTTATCACATTCTACAAAAAAATTTTCAAAAAAGTCCCGTGAGTACCGAATATACCAGTTTTAATTTGAGGCAAAAAATCGACTCATGTGAGATTCGAACCCGAAACCCTTAAACTCGAATCAAGGAGCAATACCACTGAGCCAAGTTCACGACAAAATTCGGATTTTTAATTTTAAATATAATTTAATACCGGGAATACTCCTTTTTTCTCACGGGACTTTTTTAAAAAATTTTTTGTGGAATGTGTTTAGCATGGTCAAAAATACTCGAAGAAGACGGAATTTTGAAAGATTGTTTCCGTGTTAAATACTAAAAATTTTTTTGATGATTTAAAATTTTCAATTTTTCTTGAAAAAATGCATTCCATTCTAGTCACGGTGCTCAAAAATGTGAAAAAATTTGTATACTTCGTAAAAACGATTTAAAAATTTTTGCGAACGAATTTGAAGGGCATGGACTAGAATGAAACGAAAGGTTTATAACGATTGAATAAAACGAATGAAACGAAACGAAAGGTTTATAACGATTAAATAAAACGAATGAAACAAACACAAATGAAACGATACGAATGCAACGAACACAGATGGTACTAATACAAATGAGACAATCAAATAAAACGATGTGAATGAAACGATTTCATTTCCAGACGGCGTCCGGAAATCGTCCGGAAACGGAAGATTTGCCTGAATATTGACACGAAAACCCTAAATTTGGTGTCGTTCCATTATGTCGTTTCATTCGTGTCTTTTCATTCGTATCGTCTCATTCGTATCGTGCCATTCTATTCGTTCCATTAGAGCCTATGCCATATGCAGCGATCCGAAAAACGGCATAGGCTATAATAGAACGAAGAGAATGGAACGATACGAATGAAACGAAATAATGGAACGAAACCAAACTTAGGGTTTTCGTGTCAATATTCAGGCTAATTCAAACCCGTTTCCAGACGACATATCTCGATCAAGAAGCCTTATGGGCCGATAGTTCAAAATTTTTTTTATGATCGTCGGGTATGAGGAATCTTTTGAACCCGGTTTTGGCAAAATCGAAAGGGGCAAATTGATAGTGTTCCTTATTAGAAATTTTTTGAAAAGTCAAAAAAGTTGTGACACTTTCGGATCGCTGCAAATTCGTTATCAAAATTTTATTGGTATTTATTTAGCACATTTTTAATTAGGGACGAGCATTTTGCGGGGTTTCAAAAACCCAGCAAAACGCTCATCCCTATTTTCAATCGTTTGTATACAAATTTTTCTTACTTTTGAGAGTCGTGCATGTATAAGCTATTTCTAAGCCGGTAATTTATTGATAAAATCTTTTCTTTTACATAACACTCAACTAGACAGTTATTATAGCGATAAAAGACGATTAAAAAAATTCAAAATTTGATTAGAAAACTCAAAATTTGAATTTCTTACACTTCAAACATTTCGTGTCAGTGTTTAGTCATTTGTAAGACATTCAAAAATTTTTATTTATCAAATAGTTAATTCTTGTTGTTTTATAAGCTTAAAATATTTTCCGTGTTTTTGCAACAATTCTTCATGTGTTCCACTTTCTTGAACTTTGCCATTTTCGATGTAAAAGATGACATCCGCGTCCCGTATAGTGGATAGTCGATGTGCGATAACTATGCACGTACGGTCCTTGCTAGCTCGCTCCAGTGCTACTTGTACTGCCTAAAATAGTTGTGATGGTTGATACTTTATAATTTTTGAATATTTGTACATATAGCTCACGTAATAAAAGGGAGAAGCTAAAATCTTTCACCCTTGGCGAAAGCCAAGCTTATTCGGAATCTCGGTTGTTATGTGCGGCTCGATGTTCTATCTTATGGCAATAAAACATTTTCGAGGATTTTAAAACTAATATCAGCACCAAATCCCATCACATAGTACAGTTGACTTTCGCTAATCCACTATCTCCACCATCGATAATCCACTGCCAGTGTCGTAGGCAAGGGAGATAAGGGGGCATGTCCCCCACCTTAGCCGGAAAATTTGTACTTTTTCTCTTTATCCTAATGGCCCTCTTTATGTTTTTTCATAAAATTTTGAAAAAACATTGTCCCTCTCCATCGAGAAATCCTGCCTACGGCACTATTCACCACCATGGTAAGCTTGGTGAATTATCGAGAGTCGTTTGTTTCATGCAAAACAAAAATTTTGTAAGTCGATACCTTCTCTGATTGAGAGTCTAGGGCACTAGTAGCTTCATCTAGCAACAATATTTTTGGATTTCTTATAACTGCACGTGCAATGGCAATTCTGGAAAAAAATTTACTTGACATTAGTATACACCAATAACGGTTTTGGGATTTCATTTGGGGGCCAAATAGGTAAAAACCTAATTTTTCTATCGAATTTTGGCCAAAAATGTCATTTTTCTTAAGAAGTTTTCGGTTTTGGGGCATGTCCCCTGCCTTCTAGATCTTTCACTGGTGCACATACACAAAAAATTCCGGATGTCGCCCCTTGATGTTGGGGGCAATTATTGATCTTGTCTGGGGGACCACCCCACTGCGCCAAACGTGATGGTTCTCAAATTTAAAAAGTGAATACCTTTGTTTTTGACCTCCTGACAATAAAGATCCTTTTTCTCCAACATCCGTATCCAGACCCTAAAAATTAGCATACTCTTTTTTGTTTCACAGAGATGTTTTTTCTTACCTCTGGCAAAAGATAAACAAAACTTTTGGCATTAGCCATTTCTAACGCCGCATCTAACTCATCTAGAGAAATATCTCTATCTATGCCTAAACAAATATTTTCTTTTATAGACCCAGAAAATAATGTAGGCATCTGTCCAACTAGGGCTACTTGAGTTCGAACATGATTGAGACTAAGAAATTTTAGATCTTGGCTATCAAAGCGCTAAAAAATTGTCTTTTACGACAAATTAAATAAAATTCAAATTACCACAATACCACTAGTTGGATCATAAAAACGCTCTAACAAAGAGATCACAGTGCTTTTTCCAGAGCCTGAAGGTCCGACTAAGGCAACTGTTTGTCCTGGATGAATCATGAGATTTAGATCGTGTATAGCTGGCAAGTCAGATTTTTGGGGGTAAGAAAAATGGGCATTTTCAAACTTGATTTTGCCATCTAATTCCTGAATCAATTTTTTAATGAGTGTTTAAAAACTATATAAACTGTTTCAGAGGTCGGGCCAAAAAGTTGGATACAGCATAGACAAGTAGACAAGGAAGTCACCCGTCCGATCTGGCAAGTTAAGCAACATTGGGCTTTCAGGTTCGATCCAGGTAGGGCAAAAATTATAATGCTCAAAAAATTCTTTTACAAACAATGAAGCCAAAAATTTTGCTCTATTGTTTGTAAAAGAAATTTTTGTGAACATCAAACTTTTTATCCTAGCGGGATCGAACCTGAGGGCCCAACGTTGCGTAACTTGCCAGATCGAACGGACGGCTTCTTTGTCGACTTGGCTATTCTGTATCCAACTTTTAGCCTACCGCTGAAACAGACTATAGTAGATTTTTAACTTAATATTGTAAATTTATTTTTATAAAAATTAAAAAATTTACTTGTTTATCACCAAAATTGACATCACCAGTTTTTGATTTTCGAAAAATCAACGAAAACAATGATTTAGCTGCTGAATTTGCCTTTACAAATTCCGGGAAAAACGAAGCTGAAATCATGATTGCCATGCCAGCTAAGTGCATTGAAATATTTCCTCTAAAAATTTGGTACTACTTTGGATTAGTTGCCCCAAGTGACAGGTACTGGAACCGGAAAATTTTTAGTTTTTTCCTAAAAATGATCCTATTAGGGGTAATTTGATGCGGGGAATTCTTTGCGCGCATTCCTGAAGCTTGAAAATACTTCCCTGATGCGCGCAAACGATTCCCTGCATCAAATTACCCCTAATAGGATCATTTTTAGGAAAAAATTTAAAAATTTTTCCGGTTCCAGTACCCTGTCACTTGGGGCAGCTAATCCGAAGTAGTACCAAAAATTTTTTTAATGACATACTGAAAAACCCGATAGGGTACACTTTGTTTTATTATTATCAAATGAATGCCAATTGCATAGCAAAGTGCCATTATAAAATATTGAAAGCTTGCGCAAAGTCCATTGTTTAGGGCTTCAAAACAAGCTTTGGAGTTTTTGATCCATGTTGATCTTTTGGACATATTTTTATAGGTGGTGTAAAAAGTTTCTTCTCTGGTTAAGAGCTGGATTGTTTGAACTTTTTCTATAATTTCTACCGATAGCTAGAAAAGAAGCTTTTGCTTTTTTAGTTTCAAATTTATGCTCACTTTCCCAGCCTCATCATTTGTTGCTAATATAATATTTCTTTTCTGAATCATTCTTGCCAAAAATATTTGTACCAGTGCCAATAACACATCCAATCCAGATCCCGCTAGACCAATTTCCCAGACATATATCAATGAAATTAGTGAACATGCAGTCAATGTAGCCACTCCAGAAATTGTATACATCATTCTAACATCCATTCCTGCCTTTATATCAGAAGCATTTGTTGCCAAGCTATTTATCAGGCTTGCGGGAACATTTTTGGGATCATCGAAATAAGCACCATCTTGGTTGAGAATATTTCGAAATGCCTGGACTCGAAATTTTAGTGCNTTGCCAAGCTATTTATCAGGCTTGCGGGAACATTTTTGGGATCATCGAAATAAGCACCATCTTGGTTGAGAATATTTCGAAATGCCTGGACTCGAAATTTTAGTGCGAGATTTTCGGAGGCGATTGCAAAAAAGATGCTGCCAAGGGGTTGAAAAATGGCGGTTACGATGCTGATTGATATAAAACCGATTAGTGCCAAGACGAGTTGATGCATCATCAAATCTGGATCAGTCGAGTTTAGTTGTAATGAGCGAAAGACTAGATTGACTAAGATGGAGGCAGCTGGCAATTCCAAGCCATGTACGATAGCGGCAAGGGTGCCTAAAAAGTGATTTAAAGTTATGGTGTCAGGCGGTCACTTGGGGAAGAGGTTCGATTTCGGGGTCTAGAGGGGCTCCGATTGGGACTCGACCCCAACCGGACCTCGGTTTGATGGGTCTCAGAAACGTTCCCAGGGGTCCCGAGTATAGGTGACGCAAGGATTCCATTTCAGAGAGTTCTCAGCAATTTTTGGGCAAAAACATAAGGGGGACCATTAAGAAAATTTTTTTAATTTTTCAGATTTCGGGAGACTATTGCTCCCTGGCTCTCCTGTTCTCTCTAGTTTAGCCTATGGTCTCAGAGAAGGTGATAATCCAATTTGATGATGTTTAATATTTAGAAACCTATTATTATATAAGGATAGGTTCCTTGAGCATTCTTGTAAACTGTTAATAAATTATAGCTATAAGAGCCACCGGATTTGTCATCTAAATATTCCAAAGAAGTAATTTTTTGATAATTCATTTTTCAAACCGTAGTTAGTTATTCTATTAGATACACTTTCCAAAGATTTTGGTTCACTTATAGGCAAACTAGGGACATTAATTAAGGTGATATGGTCATTTGTTGACTCATTTTCCGACATCTGATTTTCCTCCATCGGTGTAATTTGATTCTTCACCAAATTTGCATATTTTCCTTTTAGCTTAATCAACTCGTCATGAGTACCTTGTTCGAGCACGTTTCCATTTTCAAAATAAAAAATTTTATCGGCTCTTCTGACTGTTGATAAACGATGTGCTATCATGATTGTTGTACCTCCTTTGGCAGCCTCAAACAGAGCCTTTTGTATGATGGCTTCGCTATGGAGATCAAGCGCACTAGTCGCTTCATCGAGCAACAAAATTTTGGGATCGCGTACTAAAGCTCGAGCAATCGCAATACGTTGTTTTTGGCCTCCTAAAATTTATGTTGTCTAAAATCTGCAAGTTTGAATTTTTCCGATTTTGATCAATTTTTTCGATTTTGTTCTATTTTTTTCAATTTTAGCAATTTTTATTATAAATTATTCAAAAATTTTGGCCAAAAACATAAGGGGGACCATTAGGAAAAATTTTCATCTTTTTCGATTTCGTGGGGGGAGGGATTGCCCCTTGCTACGCGCCTGATCATGTGATGGTCTGACCCCTCCCACCGTGATCAAGCGTGATCATTTCAGCTACCCCACCCCCTCAACCTGATCACGTGATATGTGAACGACCTCAAATTCCGTTTAGTCACCCCTCCGGAGGAGTGTGACTAATCGGAGATTTGACTGTACATCACTTGGCAGCATTCAGGCAAGGAACCGAAAATTCAAACTTGCTGATTTCGCAATCACGCCGCGTCAATCCCCGTTGTTTCTACGGATGACTCTATAAAATCTTACCCGACAACTGAACACCACCTTCTCCAATCATCGTATCATAACCTTTTGGCAATTTTTGAATAAACTCATGCGCATTAGCCACTTTACAAACTTCAATAACTTTTTCTATACTACAATTCGGGTTACCCATCTTGACGTTTTCGCTAATGGTGTCATTGAATAAAATTGGTTCTTGTTGGACGACACCAACGATGTTTCGTAAATAGTTCAAATTCATTTTTCTTATATCTGTTCCATCTATAGAGATATGACCCGAGTCGGCTTCGTATAAACGAGTCAAGAGTCGGATTGCTGTAGATTTGCCACATCCACTAAATCCCACAAAAGCAACGGTTTGGTCTGGTTCGATAGTTAAATTTAAGCCAGTTAACACTTTAGCTTCTTTTCGAGTTGGATAGCGGAAATGTACGCCTTTGAATTCAATTTTCCCTTGTGGATTTTCGATATGTTGGCCAATTTCTGAATAAGGGTCAATTGTTGGTATCTAAAAATTTTAAAGGGTTTTTGGTGTTTCACTTCATACTCGCTCGATAATGGCATAGATTGTCGCAGCAGCTACCCTGGAATGAAGTAAAACCATTAGGTTTGGCGAAACCATTCCCAGAAAATAGGCACTAAGAAGCATGGAAAAAACACAAATAATAATATCGCCTGGATTTTTTATAACCCCAATTTTGTACAAATAACCACCATACCTAAAAACAATTTGAAAATTTACAAAATTTATAAAACCTACAGTAAACCTGAACCTATTGACAGGAATAGCACAAAATAGAAAAATCCTTGTATAAATCCTTTACATAAACATTTCACAATTCCAAATTTATTGCTCCTTTGTAAATACGCTTCATATCGGTTTACCAGTGTATCTTGCCCATTTACAGATTGCACTGTCCTTACGCCGATGATTGTCTCGGCAGCTATTCCTCCAGCTTTGGAAACGGAATCCAACTCTTTTTTGGTAGATTTGTCGATAAATTGTGAAAAGAGACCCATGATAGCGCAATTGGCAGGGCCAATACAAAGAAGTAATAATGCTAGGCGCCATTGGTAGATAAAGCCTATAATTAAAGCAGCAGCAAACATGGAGACTCCTCGAATGAGCAAGCCAAGTTTTTCGCCTATTCCTGCTTGTATTCGTCCAATATTTCTAAAAAATTTATTCACGATTGCCGTGTAAACTACTACCTTATTTATCTACAGGGTGTTCAATAATTTACTACGGACTTTTGAAAATTCGCCAAAAATCGAATTTAATTCCATTTCCGCCGCCCGAGGTTTCATTCGATTGTCCCTGTCAGGCGGTTTAAAAAAATTTTATCGAAAAAGACTTCGATTTCGACTTTTTAGCTCAAAAATACGAAAAAATTGCGTTTTTCGAGTTTCTACCCTAGTATTTTTTCTACAGTTCTGCTCAAAATTGCGGATTTTTTGTTCTCAGAGGTTTTTGACCATGGTGAACACGAATTCAGTACGGATCAGTACGATTCAACTTAGGGAAGCACCCTAAATTTAACACATGGGAAAGTTTTTTAAAGTCATTTCAAGTCAATCCGCGGTTGACAAAACTTCCAAAACCTTTTTCGATTTTAGACTACGTTCAATGGGGTATAAGAGCCAAAGTAGCTCCGAAACTTACTCATTCAATTTTGAAATCAGCTCCCCCTTCGAATTCCTATCTAACCAATCAGCATCTTGCCTCAATATTGCTTTGATATAATTATTTTTCAACGCCGAGATCATCCTTGTGCAACAAATTTGAAAGCATGTATGGTAAATAAAATTGACAATAAATGTTGCTCCACCCACACCCAAATAAAGATACACATTTTGATAGGCTTCTATCGCAAACTCTGGAGAATCTGTTGGGTATGTCAAAAGCACAGTGGTGATCCGCCCAGAAATTATGGAATGTACTGGCTGAGATATCCCACTAAGAATGGCAAAAGTGACTCCAATAATGAGGAGAAATACATCAAATGGTTTTGCATAGCGAAACTAAAAATAGGAATATTTTTAAGGAAGAATAATCATACAAGATCAATAAAGTTGACTGGTTTTATCTCAAACTTTTCTTTTGCTAAATCTGGGCGACATAATAGTATGTTAATAATTTTTTCAAAAGTGCTTGGTTGAAGAAATCCATTGTCTACAACATGGAGATTTGAGTGACGATTTTCTTCATGTGATAAATGTTCACCCAATTTTTGACCTTGCCAAGTTTTTGCATTATTTTCAGAAATTTTGAAGTTTGCCCCATTAATTTTTGGTCGTATTTTCGAAGTCATCTAAAAAATTTACTCGAAATTTACAGAGCGATATATTTATAACATACAGGATGGGCCAAATTTTTTAACGCTAAAAATTATCATAACTTTTTTCAAATAAATCCGCTTTCGATAATTCTTTTTTTATTTTCATCCAGAGACAATAGGAAAGCGATTCATATCAAAAATCGGAAAAAAATTTTCGACAATTTTCCACTTTTTTTGCTTGGTCCCCCTTTAAGGGGGTCCGGTTTGTGGCCACTTCGTGAAAAGGAGGTCCAAAATAGGGCCGGGTAGAAAATTCAAAAAAAATTTTTAACAAGTGATCCTCTAGGGGTAATTTTATGCGGAGAATCGATTGCGCGCACTCCAAAACCTTGAAAACGCTTCCTTGACCCTGATTCAGGGAAATAAGAGTGTGTATTGAAGCGAAAATCCAACAAAATGTTGAAGCACAAATGTTGGCGCGCAAATGTCGGGGCATAAATGTCGGCGCGCAAATGTCGAGGCGCAATTATTAGTGCGCATATGTTGGGACACAAATGACGGCGCGCAAATGTCGGCGCGCATATGTCGGCGCGCAAATGTGAAAGTGCAAATGTCATGCGCGCATATGTGAGAGCGCAAAAGTCCCCCACCCCATTTGTTAGCGTAAAC
This sequence comes from Acrobeloides nanus, assembly GCA_900406225.1. Classification (NCBI taxonomy): domain Eukaryota; kingdom Metazoa; phylum Nematoda; class Chromadorea; order Rhabditida; family Cephalobidae; genus Acrobeloides; species Acrobeloides nanus. The sequence goes on from OZJO01021158.1 coordinate 32,653, forward strand.
AAAATTTGGTCGATCCTGTAGGTCAAATAATACTAATGCAAAAATAAAATAAACGTGGTTGAATGCCAATCTGTGCAATCGAATCGTAACCAGATACACCCGCGCTAAAGTTTAAAAAACAAAAGGATTATCCAGTTCTTTAAATCCTTCCTTTTTACTCCCACTTAAAAACTTATGCTTAAAAAAATGAAACTTATGACAAAGGTTAGACAAACAACTAAAATGTCGTGGATTTTTTTTGCTTACGTAAAAAACATATCTTAAAAGAACAGAATGAAACTAATGCATAGGTGTATAAGGGGGATGGTCGTTCAGAGCGGTTGCGGTACGTTTGACGACCTTTTTTTTGGTCGACGCGCTTCATGTCACAAATTTTTTTAACGTGCCGCGGTACGTTTTCATTTTTCGGGCCTCATGCGGCTGTATCAGGGTGGGAGGCTCCCACCCCAATTTTTCTATGAACTAATGACCACAGTTAAACAAACAACTAGAATGTTGTGGATGTTTCAAACAACTTTGTTTAACTTGGAAATAAAATATTGACTTTATAGATAAAAAGCTTTTATAAAATATGACACGTATGAACTTTTGCAAAGGCATATATACAGTAGTGTGAAAAGTGTATAACCAAGTAAACATAGCAATTTCTTACCTTTGAAGCAGTCATCATTGTAATACATTTTTATCAGCAAGTTTTTGACAAAACATGCTATCGCCTAAAGAACTAAGACCATATGCTAAGTATGGAGATTGTGTAAAAAGTCCATTGGCAAAATTTCGGCGCTTAAATTCATTGATCGAGGTAGATCAAGACATTAATAATGTTAAAATGTTGGATGGCGATGTACCTTTATCGCAATCAGTAATTTTTTAATTAAAAAAAGAATAAATATTTTTGTTTAGTTCCCAAATGGTCAACTAATTAAAACTTTATCAATAACTTTGAACCCAAGTGATGAAGGCTTGAAAGAAAATGATGGCCCAGTAACGGTAATTTTAAACACAGTCAACTCTCGATACCCCTCCCCGTATTTCGATATAAAATCCCCCTTTTCGATTTTGTTTCTTTTGGAGATTCGCAATTCGTAATTTCGAAGCAACAATGTAAAAAATTTTTCTGCTATTTTTTTAGCCCTAACCTTTTGCATGCGCTAGGAGGGTGTTATATCAAGAGCTGGCTGCATTTGATAATTTATTTATTAATTTACCTTCGGGGATGAACGACGTACCTTTTGGTTTCTGTTAGCTTAATCTCTTTTTATAGAAGCAACAAAGAATAGATGACAAAAGGCCAGAAGAATGGCCAATTTTCGACAGCTCTCTTAAATTCCAACAAGCAGTCAACCGAATTCGGACAATATTCGATGTGATAGAAAAATTGAAATTTAATAAAGCAAAAAAACCGATTCGTATGAATTTGGGTGATCCCACCATCGGTAAAAATATTGGTCCACATGAAATTATTCTAAAGGCGGTAGAAGATGTGTTAAAAGATGGAAATTTTAATGGGTATCTTCCAGCTGCAGGTGATACAACAGTTCTTATTATTTTATCAAATTTTGAGATTTGGTACTTCATGTTCATTTTTTCAGAATTTTTGATATTTTTCTCAAATAATTTCATGTTTGATGTAAATTGGGTATTCTTGGAATCCCCCCCCCCACGCAGAAGTGAAGAACCTTCTCATCAGCAGCCGATGAGAAGATTCCTCACTTCCTTGTCTTCTATGATAAGTATACATCTATATTTCCCTTATAGGTGCACAATGCTCTCGAGAAGCAGTAGCCAAAAAGTACTCCAACCCTAAAGCTCCTATAATCTCTGATGATGTTATCATAACGAGCGGTTGTTCACATGCATTAGACATGGCAATTGCAGCTCTTTCCGAAAATGGAAGAAACATTCTTGTACCAGATATCGGCTTTCCCCTTTACTCAGCCTTATGTCGTAAAAATGATATCAAAGTGCGGACTTATCCCATAAACATGGAAGAAGGGGTTATTGATTTGAAACGGCTTGAAGAGCAAATCGATAAGAATACTATAGCTATGATTGTTAACAATCCGATGAACCCAGCTGGGATTGTTTTCTCAAAAAGTCATCTGGAAGAAGTCCTAAAAATTGCCCACAAATATAAGGTTGGTTTTTACTTTGATTCAACCTTTTTATGAGTTCATGTGGATAGGTTAAACTTAAACCTAACAAGGGACATGCAAAATAAGGGTGCATTTTGAGGCCTAATTTTTTGAAAAAGTCTGTATATTGACGCGAAAACATGACCTATCCTCAAAAATACCAATCGGATCATATTCAGCATACTCTTATCCAATACTGAAAAAATATCATCGAAAACAAGCGAAAAATGTTGAAATAGATGTATTTTTTGGGCCGACAATACTTATGTTAGAACCTAATAACACCCCCATCATCCATAATCCTCTCAGTTCTTTCTAGGGCTCCCCTATACTACCTCCAATTCACCATCAAATCCACGAATCGGCGTTAGCATCACATTTTTTTAGATTATCATAATCGCCGATGAAATTTATGGTGATCTTACTTTCAACAATGCAAATTTCCATTCATTAGCCACCCTATCCCCAAAAGTCCCCATCATTTGCTGTGATGGCATCTCAAAACGCTATTTGGTCCCAGGATGGCGTCTTGGTTGGCTCATCCTCTACAATCGCTATAATGCCTTAGATAATATTAAGTCAACAATATTAACGCTTACACAGCATATGATGGGTCCTTGTGCGCTGATCCAAGGAGCACTTCCGGCAATACTCGAAAAAACACCCCTATCATTCCATGAAAATATTTGCAATCTCCTCCAAAACAATGCGGATATTGTTTATAAGAAAATTAGTGATATACCAGGGCTGAAGCCTTTAAAACCATATGGAGCGATGTATATGATGGTTAAAATAGACCCGAAGATTTATGGCAATGAATGGGAATTCATTGAAAATTTGATCAAAGAAGAAAGTGTTTATTGTTTTCATGGGTCACTTTTTAACGCGACGAATTGGTTTCGAATGTTGTTAACTTTCCCGGAAGAAGTTACCAAAGAAGCTTGTGACCGTATTGCCATGTTTTGTTTTAAGCAACAGCAACAAAAATTAATAAACGGGAAGAAATAGTTACCATTTGATTTTGTTTTATAAAGTTGAAAGATGTTATTTATCTATTTTTATTAATAAAACGTTTTCTTATATTTGTTCGTGACATTTTTGAGCAGTGTTGAATTCGAACCCACGGCGGCTGAACATCGGGAAAGGTCTTTCTAGCCGGTCATTATGTTGAAATATATTTCAAAGTGCTATTTAAATTAAAAAACATATCCTGCTATTTTTCCAAAAATATGAAAATTCCGTTTTTGGGTTTGTTGTAAGACCATGAAGAGGTAGAAAAAGAACATTGAGGACCCCCGGCAAATCGTCGAAGAACCCAAAGAATGATCAACCGAAATCCAACGACCAAAAGAAATTCAACGCGAATTTGGCCAAAAAACTGGAAATTTCGAAAGATTCTGCCCATAGGATTCTTCGTGTTATGCTGTTCTTGATTATTTTTACAGCAGACATCCGTGTCTCAGTGTCTAAAGCATCAGCTACTTTCTAGAAGGTCACTGGTTCGATCTCTGTTGTCGCCAGCTTCTTTTTAACTTATTCTAAGAACCTCATCCTCTTGATGTCGTATATCGAGAAAGGAAAAAGGTTTTCACATGCCGTTTTTTGGCATACAGCGCGTGTCATGAAGAATCTTTTTGACTAAGAACCATGAAAAAATTCAATTTCTAAAGGGTCGAAAATCAACTTCCAAGGGTAAAAATTGAAAATTTTTTAACCTAGAAAACTCTAATTTTGATGAAATTTATGCCGACTTGTTGTAAAGCGCATGAACAACAGCCTAAAAAAACCGCATCAAAAAATCTTTTATGGTTGTCGAGCAATCACCGAAAGTATAGTTTCCAATCTGTGTCGTCTATAATAAGGCTTTGCTCGATGTTCAGCCGCCGTGAACTTGGATCATTCAAATGAAAGAATCAAACACATAAAACACACGGTTAAGAATATGCTATTTTGAACCATTTTTCAAGGTTCAAACATCTTATTCACTAAACTTGCCTTAAAACAAACAAAGATACAAGGAAGTCATTTGTTTCAAATAAACATTTACTGGAACAGAAAAAATTCTGACTAAACTAGTTGACCTTTAGCAAATCTTCTTCAACTGATCAAAAAAAAATACTAAAGTGCGTGGTAAAAAAATGGTGCAGATCTACTAAAGAAACAAGTCATATGTACGTAGGTAGAGGATGAAATGATCAAAAGACTTTCTCAAAACTACATTATAGTCGGGAAAAATTCTATACTCTGTTTCCCGCTAGTGCGCTGGATGTTAAAAACAAGCGGGCGCGCATGGTCAGTGAAATTTGCACAGAAAATTCAAATTTGAAAAGATAAAAATAAAAGACCTTTAGTCAACACGATTCAGAACATGTCGTAAAAACAAAAAATGCTCCATTTTTCATGATCTTTCCGAATATATCTTTTTTTTTCATATGGTTGTAACTGACTGGACTGCTCCTTTAAAGCCTATTTATTCTTGAAAATGACACTTGTTAGAATATATCGGGAACTTAATTTTTTTAAACAACGGTTGTTCTTTTGTGCGTATGGGCTATATCATAAGTTTGGATGATAAGTGTATATTTTAGAAACAAGTTTAGAACAAACAATAAAAGAATGTAAGATGTAGGAAGTGATTTGGAAGCTAACAAGTTTAAACAGAGACCAGTACATGATTTTTGAACAAAATGGACTATATTGATAATACAAAAAATAAATAAATAAAAAAACGTGGGTAAAAGAAAAAATGTTCCAGATATTTGAAAAGAACAATTTATAAGCGTGAAAAAAGGAAGAACAAGAGCAATTCTCGAAGAAAAATTGTCTTGAAAAACCTAATTTGTTAACTTTGCCATGCCAAAAGTGATTATTGTTGGAGCCGGTCTTGTTGGGGCCTTGAATGCCTGTTATTTTGCTCAGTTGGGATGGGATACAGAAGTATACGAATATCGCTCAGGTTTGATTTTTGAAATATAAATAAAATTCTGATTTCGTGTCCCCTCGCCACTACGTTTGGACAAAAGAAGCATATTTTAAAAGAAAATTATCAAATTTTAGATGTGCGTGAATTAGAAGAAAATTCTGGGCGTGTAATAAACTTAACCTTAGCTGGAAGAGGTAGAAAAGCTCTCGAAGGTGTCGGGTTGAAAGATGAAGTCGTTCGGCACGGTTTGAAGCATGTAGATTTTTAAAAATCCATTTTTTATAGGACTCGAAATAACTCATCGGTTGGTACACTATGTTGATGAGACCACTAAAGCACATCCGATTGCACGGCCAGGAGAAGTAAGGGAATAAACCAAAAGAGTATCTCCGTTCATCAGCTTGACTATTGGGGGGTGGGTGAGGGTGTAGTGGGGTAGGGAAAGGGGCCCCTTCAAAGGCCGAAATCTCGAAAAAATTACAAGGGTCTACTTATGTTTTGACTAGCTGAAGGTAGGCCAAAAATTACATAAGAGTCAGCACTTTATGATTTTAGGGAAATTCCCATTTCTAGCCGATCCTTCTCTCTGTGCCACTGGGGGGGGGGGGGGGGGGGAA
>OZJO01021159.1:0-21576 GCA_900406225.1 Acrobeloides nanus
GAGGAATCGATTGCGCGTATTCCCGAAGCGTGAAAACGCTTCCTTGACCCTGATTCAGAAAAGGAATCGGTGTATTGAAGCGAAAATCAGACATGGTTTTCTCATAAAAATTCGAAAATGTTTGATTTTCGCTTCAATACACCCACCATCTTCCCTGAATCAGGGTCAAAGAAGCGTTTTCACGCTTTGGGAATACGCGCAATCGATTCCCCGCATAAAATTACCCCTAAAAATGATTTTGTTGGGGTTAAAACTTATAACCCCTAATTTTGACGCATTTTTTTCAATTTTTTGACTCCCGAAAAATTTTTTCAGAATTTTTCGATGCGCGCAATCGATTTCTCGTGCCCGAAAACCCCCGAGTACCAAAAATCAGCTAATTTTGAGAAAAAAATTTTTTTTTCGAGATCGGGCCTCGATCTGTACCCCCCCCCTTTAATGCCTAAAAATTCAAATGAAAATAAGTATGTTGTTTGGGGTCAAAATGCAAAAAAAAGATTATTTCTAGACTAAATTGCATAATTTTTTGTATCTGGGGGTTTTTCTGGGGTTTTTGTATGGGGAACATGATGCGCGCAATATCGAAAAATGCATTTGTGATTCTTATTCAGGGAAGAGTTTTGTGTATTGAAGCGAAAATCTCAAGATTTAGGAAATTTCTGATTTTTTTTAGAAAAAAAGACTTTCTAACAAGGAGACATCACAAGTGGACTCGCTCCAAATTGAATTCATTTAGTGAAATTAATGCATGGGAAAGTTTTTAAAAGTCATTTCGAGTCAAAATTCGACCCCTAAAAAATTCAAAACCATATCCGAAGCTCAAACTTTCCCATGCATGTTAAAAACTTTCCCATGCATTAATTTCACTAAATGAATTCAATTTGGAGCGAGTCCACTTGTGATGTCTCCTTGTTAGAAAGTCTTTTTCTTTTTTTTGCATTTTGNTAATTTCACTAAATGAATTCAATTTGGAGCGAGTCCACTTGTGATGTCTCCTTGTTAGAAAGTCTTTTTCTTTTTTTTGCATTTTGACCCCCAAACAACATACTTATTTTCATTTGAATTTTTAGGCATTAAGATGAGGTTTTCAAATTTTTTCATTGTCATTTTCGTGCTTTTCGGTTATTAAATGGGGGGGGGGTTATATACTGTTTGGCATAGTTAAATATGCGTTTTTCGGTAAGTCCCACTCGCCCTTTAAGCCTAAGCCCAAGAAAAGATTCGTCGCGGTGCTCACAAGTCAAAGACTTATGGATCTACCCAATACCTCAAAATATTTCTTGAGAAGTCTTCCTAGAACTGATTTCCTCCCATCTCGTTCTTACTGAAGATCCTTGGCGCATTGCTTGCTTTTCAGTCTGAATTGCTGCCTTAAATGAGTTTTCTTCACTTTTGGAAGTCTGATACAGGTTCTTCTTCTTTGAGCTTAATGGACTGACTTTCTGAGAAACGCAAAAAATCGATAGGATAATTCGTCGTACCTGAAGATATAGCAATTACTTTCCTGCCCGAGCATGTGCGCTAAACTTACACTTGGGCCCTGTTCCTAATTTGAACCGTACGGATCCGTACTGATCACTGTCAACCATACGGATCAGTACTGATCAGTATGGATCCGTACTGAGCGTAAAAACGCTTTCCTGAATCTGATTCAGGAAAAACGGTGTATTGAAGCGAAAATGTGCGGGCCCAACGTTGCTTAACTTGCCAAATCGGACGGGCGGCGCCTTGGGCCACTTGACCATCACCCCTGGACTTTTTTCCCATTGGCGGCGGAAACAGATTTTACCCAGACCTACAATTGATGCCCGTTAATTGGTAAATACTTGAAGAAAAATTTTTATGGAATTTACTCCTTGTAAGGGAACTTTCTGTGGGCAAAATCAAAAAATTCTTCCAGATTCGAGTTCCCCCCCCCCATATCGAAAAACACCTGTCTGCAAAAAAACTGCCATTTTGGCTGAACTTTTGAAAATTCGGTTGCACTTTCGCTTCAATAAATACACCGTTTTGCCTGAATCAGGGACATAAAAAAGCATTTTTCACACGTTCAATCCCGCTCGGAGCGGGATTGAACCCCGGTCTTCAAACTCGAAGTCTGTGATGCTATCCAGACTATGAAATAATAATCTTACCTGATAGTCAGTTATAAAGCTAATAATAGGATCAATGATAATGCGAATAAGTATCGTAGCTCTAACACATCCCAATAAAGTTATCATCATCGGAGAATGTCTTATCCCGTAACAAGGATCTTTGAGAAATATTAATGTTCCAGCTCCTAAATTATGTTATACAACAGATTTGGTACTCTTCAAGGAGAGGGACCCAAAATAACGTGAAATTTTTTCTGCGCGCAAAAGATTCCCCAGCAAGAAAAATCCCTAGAAAACCTGTTCTCGTGCAAGATTTCAAAATTTTGATTATTTTCGTTTCAATACACATACCCTCTTTCCTGAATCAAAGAAAGTCAGGAAAGCATTTTAACGCTTCGGGAATGCGCGCAATCGATTCCTCGTATAAATTTACCCCTATAGGGATCACTTTCATACAAAAAATTTCACGTTATTTTGGGCCCCTCTCCTTGAAGAGTACCACAGTTTTTATTAGGCTGCGGTCAAGCATGTCAAAAAAGTTGTCGAAAAGTTGTCAAAAAGTTGTCGAAAAGTTGTCAAAAAAGTTGTCAAAAAAGCTGTCGAAAAAAGTTGTCGAAAAACAAAAGGGTCGCGGGTTCGAATCCCGCTTGAAGCTTAATTTTTTTGCAAAAAAAAGTTGTGCAAAAAATTAAGCTCCAAGCGGGATTCGAACCCGCGACCTTTTTGTTTTTCGACAACTTTTTTCGACAACTTTTTGGGCAACTTTTTTGACAACTTTTCGACAACTTTTCGACAACTTTTTTGACATGCTTGACCGCAGCCTTAATAACACACCCCAAAATGCATAAAAGCCGTGTAAGATGGCAAAAGTTGCCACATGTACTGCTAATTTCCAAAGTGGAAATCGATGTCGGAGAACTTCTCTCTCATCATCTCTATCCCGGAGATGAAAGGAGCTAACAAATCTTCTGGCACGTTTAATAAAAACGACTAAAAAATTACAATCGGATTAGGTGCCGCACTCTTTTCCCAGTCCAGTGGGAAAAAAGTTGCCCATAGTTTTGTTGATATTCGGAAGGTTCATGAAAAATGAAGCATTTTTTGTTTTTACGGCATGCTCTGAATCGTTGTAGTTTTCGAGAAAATTGCGTTTGAAATTTTGAATTTGTGTATATGTTTTCGTTGTAAACGAAAATTCTGATTCATGTTTTCGTTTCAATAACCCAGAACAATTTTCGATTTTTCCGCAAAAAATTCAAAAAAGTTTATGTATTAATACGAAAAACATGAACAATTTCATCGCAATTAGGGTTGGATTTTTGACTGGTCAAATGACGTCAATTGACCAATCAGCAAAAGGTCATCTCACTAAGTTTTTGCTCTTTGATAAGTTCGACAGAAAAGCCAGACAGAAAGAACATTTTTTTACGATTCGTAAAAAAAGGGCGTGGCCTTATTTGCGGACGAACATTTGCGGATGAGACATTTGCGGATGAGACATTTGCGGACGAACATTTGCGGATGAGACATTTGCGGATGCGACACTTGCGGATGCGATATTTGCGGATGAGACATTTGCGGATGAGACATTTGCGGATGCGACATTTGCGGACGAACAGAGTCGAACATGGCTTTACTAACCATTTTAGACTCTGTTCGTCCGCAAATGTCGCGTCCGCAAATGTCGCATCCGCAAGTGTCGCATCCGCAAATGTTCGTCCGCAAATGTCTCATCCGCAAATGTTCGTCCACAAATGTTCGTCCGCAAATAAGGCCACGCCAAAAAAAAGTTATTTTGTTGACGATTCGTTAATTATCTCAAAAACTACAACGATTCAGAACATGCTGTAAAAAATCGTCGAAAATGGAAAAAAAGATCAAAGATTGAAAAAATCGTCAAACATGGAAAAGAGATCGAAAAGAATCGTTAAAATTGAAAAAAATAGTCAAAAATTGAACAAAATTTTCAAATTGGATAGTTTTGTGTCATTTTGTTCGTCTTATTTAGCTATAAAAAATTGCTACAATGTTCATTTTAACTTTTTGAAGTGATCTGCTTTATGGAGTTACACATTTTATGAAAATTTAACAAATCGATTTTTCCGCAAAAAATTCAAAAAAAGTTTGTGTATTACAACGACAAGCTTGTAGCAAATTCAAAATTTCAAACGCAATTATCTCGAAAACTACAACGATTCAGAACATGCCGTAAAAACAACAAATGCTCCATTTTTCATCAACTTTCCGAATATCAACAAAAATGGCAACTTTTTTCCCACTGGACTGGGAAAAAAGTGCGGCACACCTAAACCAAACTAGCTTGATTTACCTGCCATCTTTTATTTATTATACCTGTAAGTAAAAAGCATATAATTGTAAATAAATAAACAGAAACAGTGAAGAAATTTCTTATGCGAAACATTGGTCTCTAAACCAAATTTTTTTGATGAAAAATGCCAAGATCACTTACTAGACATGTTTCGGTCCTGCATCCCGACCATTCTCTTAAGAAACCTATTTTCACTAGAGCCATAAAGCTTAGAGAGAAAACAGCTATAAACGCAAAGATGATCCAACTAAAAATGGAGAAATTTTAAACATTTCAATTGATTTACCTAATGATCATAAGATGAATACATCTCTTCATATTCACATTCCTTCTGTAATCAAACGGTCTTGCTACGGCACTAAAAGGAAATTGATGTAAGTAGCTGTCTCCATATTGCATTATCACATCCAGGGGAGGGGGGGATGTCCTCACAACTTGATTATGGCAATTTAATTTTTTTACGAGAGATGAGGGGAACAAAAATAAGTTCTAGAGTTTGTTCACAGCAGGGCTCGAAAAAGTAGGTGATAACACAAAAATAGGTTCTAGGGTTTGTTCACACCAGGGGCCCGTTGCTTAGTTCCGGAAGTTGAAACCAGAGGTCGGAAGTAAAAACTTCCGGTTCCAATTTAGTGCAAATTTTCCAAATCGGAACCGGAAGTCGGAAGTTTTTACTTCCGATCTCCGGTTCCGGGATCCGACTTCCTGTTCCGGAACTAAGCAACGGGCCCCAGGGCTGGACAAAGTAGGTGCTAGCACAAAAATAAGTTCTAGGGTTACAGGTACCTGGCACCCAAAATCACCTAGTTCTTGGGTAATTCAACTTATAAACTGGAGGCTCCTCTCCGAGCGCGTTAGCGCTCGGATAGGAGATTTTCCGATCCGATCAATCTCCGAGCGCCCCTGAACGAGATCTCCGCCCAGTATCCAAAAGCATCAAACTTTGTTTCCACGAATTTTTCCATAAAAACAAACTTACTATAATTTTAATAAGCTCAAGGAGACATATGAGACCATTGCAGCCCAATAGGAGGCAGCGAAAAATGAATCAACCGCTTGAACTATATCTCGGCTAAAATGAAATTTAGCTTTAGTTCATCTCGGCACTATAACTTTCTCCACGNGGCAGCGAAAAATGAATCAACCGCTTGAACTATATCTCGGCTAAAATGAAATTTAGCTTTAGTTCATCTCGGCACTATAACTTTCTCCACGTTTCATGTTAGCCATGACAACTTTCGCCACGTTGCCAAAAAAAACTATAACTTTCGCCACGTTCGTGTCAATATACATATTTATTGCAAATCAGGCATCTCAATTAGTTATCGTGGCGAAAGTTATAGTGCCTTAATCTCTTACATGTTAGTAACACTATCAATTTGCTAGCCTCAAAAATTTTCTAAACCTAGCTAAAAATATTCCTCGTACCCGAGTCGAATAACGCCTAATTTCGTAAAAAAAAAGTTGTCAAAAATAGTGTTTCCATAAGTTTTTTTTGAAAAAATAACGTTTACCAACGTGTTCCTTACATAAAAATACACATATGCAAAATTTTTTTATCGATTTCGGACACAAGAGAGCGGATGGAGATCGAGCTTACGATATTTGGCCCAATGTTGCTTAACTTGCCAGATTGGACGGGATGCTGACTTCGGATTTTGAATTTTGGGTGCAGCTTTTTTTTAGTTGGACCTGAAACGGACTATATGAGGAATATGTTTAGCTAGATTTGGAAAATTTTTATAGGCTAGCAAGTTGATAGTGGTACTTATTAGTTAGGTGACTCACTTCACATCATCTTCTAGAAGAACATATATACCGTTGAAAATGGCAACGGTGCAAACCAACAGATCTCCAATGGAACGATTCAAGAGTAATACATAGGATTTTCGGCTGACTCTGTGCTGTCGAATAGCTCTGAAGATTGAGATGATGAAAATGATGGTGATGATTAAAGCGATAGAAGCCAAGGGTAGTGCTAGCCAGCCATAATATGTGTCGTAAACAAGGTTCAATTCATTTTGGATGCGTTGCTGGATTTCCTCGGCAGTTTCAGTAGTTGAATAATTCTTGAAACAATCCGTTTGAAACAAATAATTGTTATAGCGTGTAATATTAGTCATGATTCCATTAGGCATAACTAATTATCGATTAATGAAAACGAGTAATTTCTCGCTGTAACTTCTAGTGCACCATNCTACAGACTACTACTACAAACTACAGACTACAAACAACTACTACAGACTATTACTACAAACTACTGCTACAGACTACTACTACAAACTCTACTAGTAGTCTGTAGTAGTAGTTTGTAATCTGTAGTAGTTTTCTGAGTAGTTAGTGCTAATCCTGATTTTTCCGCCATACGACCACGCAGGGATGCATAAAAAAGCCATATAATGACACACATTTCTTTTCGTCTCAATGCACACGTTGCCTGATTCAAAAAATATACATAATTTGAAAATTAATCTGGATACCTGGATTTCCTCGGCAGTTTCAGTAGTTGAATAATTCTTGAAACAATCCGTTTGAAACAAATAATTGTTATAGCGTGTAATATTAGTCATGATTCCATTAGGCATAACTAATTATCGATTAATGAAAACGAGTAATTTCTCGCTGTAACTTCTAGTGCACCATCAAAGTCATGTGCATCGATGCCCTAAATACAAACCACTTTATGCGCTATCAAGAAAAGACATTCAAGAACAAACGATGGGAAACTAGTATTGATTAGGTATCCCAGTGAACGTGAAATTTTTCGAAAAAAATTTTGGAAATTGACCCCTCTAGGGGAAATTTTATGCAGGGAATCCGAATTTCACATTTTCGAGACCTGAAAATCCTTCCCCGAATCACATGCCATACGCCAAATAAATAGCCATTTATTGATTCGGGAAAAGATTTTCAGGTCTCGGAAATGTGAAATTCGGATTCCCCGCATAAAATTTCCCCTAGAGGAGTCAATTCCAGATGATGAAAAAAAATTTTTCGAAAAATTTGGGATACCTAATCGATACTAGTTCCAACAATGGTTATCAAAAAGTTGAAAACATCTATGTGTAGTCTAGAGAATTTGAGCTGAACTTGATCTTTCAAAAAGGATGCCTCGACTTTTGGGAATCGAGGTGAGACATAATTGAGCCCGAATATTTTGATCAAATCTGACATAATCGAAAAAACAATTCTATTATAATAGAATTGGCCGTTAACGAGATTGAAAGGTAAAACGCCAAGAAATCGAAGAAATAGGCATCCAAAAGTGATCATGGTCATAACAAGAAGTTGATAAAAAAGTTTTGAGTGACTTATAAACCGGTTTCTAAAGAACAATTTTATTGTCATATTAAGAAAAATTGTGAAAAATAGTTTTTATTCTGGGTGAGGTATATGTTCGCATTGGATTTTCATACGATTTATATAAATAAACTGGGGAACCGAGTGCTATCGCGCTCGGAGGGGAGAGGAGATTTTCCGATCCGAGCGCTAACAAGTAAGTCATCCGCCCTTCTCCGAGTGCTTCCGAGCGCCAATTTGTAAACAAAATTTTAAACATATTTTTGAAATTTTTAATGAATTTTTAAATTTTAACCCATTTTTTAATTTTTTATTCTATTTTTAAGAAAGCTTTTAAAATTTTAAACCATTTTTTATTTTTTGCAAGGATAAAAACCTTTGTACAAAGCTGGGAATCGAACTTGAGGAAAATTTCTACGAGACGAGCGTCTTCGCCACTCGGGCACATTGGCTTCTGAATGAATGTCATTAAATTTCAACTATAAGACTTACGCAAAACATGATGCGGGGCTAAAAAATTTTCCTTGAAGAATACCCTCATGATTTTGGTGTCATTTTTCTTCTCTCACCAAGCCATATCAATTGGTATAGGCCGTAATGGAATTTGACTTAAGGTGATGAAGATAGCATAAGCCTAGACTTGGTCCTAGGCCTAAGCCTAAATCTAGGAATTTATAATTTCTGAAATTTTCAGATATGCCTAGGCATATCTGAAACGTTCAGATATGCCGGACTTTCAGATATGACGGTAACATATACATACGATTTATTAGGTGTATTCATAAAAACCCGCATTTTTTACAAAAACTTTATGGCACAATTGGGGAGGGGGCCACACGTGAAAAAGTTTTTTTCGAAATTTTTTCTATAAATGACGCCTCTAGGGATAAAAACATGTGGGAAATCCGAAGTTGACATTTTCGAATCAAAAAAATGCTTTTTTGATTCAGGGGAGGCCTGTATATTGGAGCGAAAAGTCGTAAAAATCGCATTTTTGATACTTTTCGCTTCAATATCTCAGACCTTTCCTGAACCAGAAAAGCATTTTTTCGCTTCGAAAATGTCAAATTCGGATTTTCCGCATGTTTTTACTCCCTAGAGATGTCATTTCCAAAAAAACATTTGAAATCCAACAAAAAGGCACATGAAATCCAACTTGAACTCGATTAATTATGCGAATTTCAAAATCTGGGAAAAGTGCCGGTTACATAGCAAAGTGCGAAGTGGCGCCAACTGCACGCATAAGGTCGAGGGTTCAATCCAGCGCGGAGCCATTTCTCTTTTTTTAAATGTTGAAATTTTCAAAAAAATTTTTACTTTATTCAGGTTTCTTAAATTCAAAAATAAATATCTTACAGATTGTTATCTTGGTTCGAGCATTTCCAAAATTTTGGGCAAAAAAGCCCCGGGATCCCGAAATCTGTATACTGAAACGAAAACCTGAATTTGGAAATTTTCGGGGATCGTCTGAATATCCTTATTTCAGGGTCCCAAATTCGAGATCGCATCTATCCCCATTGAGATCGTCACTCACATGGCATAATACATAACACAAAATTGAATAATAAATAACACGATAATAAATTCTTTTCGTACTATTGGGTCGTTCAGAAAATAATCGGTTGTTGCAGATTCTCTATCGTATCGTTATAAAAATGACCCCATGGGGTTGGTTTTTCTATGTGGGAAAAATCGATTGCGCACATTGCCTGAAATGGTGTCAGGCAATGTGCGCAAGTTATACTTTTTGACATGCTTGAACGCAGCCTCAAAGTTGGCTAAATTTCGGTCAATTTATGTAAATTTCGATCATTTGTTATCAAATTTTGAACTAAATTTCTCTCCTCAAATACGAAGAATTTTTTAACACGAAAATTGGGGATACTACCGCTTTTTTTCGATGCTCTATCGATTGACGGTGAGATTTTGTTAAACAATTCCTTCAGGAGTTCAAATTCAGGTTTTCGTTTCAATACACCAATCATTTTTCACGTTTCGGCAATTGTGCAATCGATTCCTCGCAGGAAGGAGTATCATTTTTATGACGAAACGATTAAATCTGCAAAAGCCGGTTGAAGTTTCCGAACGATCCAATAATTTTACAATATTTCTTGAGAAGTCTTCTTCGAATTAATTTCCTCGCATCTCGTTCTTATTGAAGACCCTTGGCGCATTGGTTGCTCGTCAGTCTGATTCGTCTCAGATGAGTTTTCTTCGCTCTTAGATGTTTGTTTCTTGCTTGAGTCTAGTGAACTGACTTTTCCACGTATACAAATAATCGATAGGATGATTCGTCGCACCTGAAGATATACTTGGCCCTGATTCAGGGAATGGATTTGGTATATTGACGCGAAGTCGAAAAATTTCCTATTTGCTCCCAGAAAGCATCCATCTGAGGGTAATTTTATGCGGGGAATCGATTGCGCACGTTTTCTAAGCATGAAAAAATTATCTTGATCCTGATTCAAGGAATGGACTTGTACGGGCGGAAAAAGAAATTTTTTGTACGAGTGGAAGAAGAAAATTTCAATTTTCGCGTCAATAAATAAACTCCATTCCCTGAATCAGGGTCAAGGTAATTTTTTCATGCTTCGAAAATGTGGGCAATCGATTCTCCACATAAAATTACCCCCAGGAAGATGATTTTGAGGCAGAAAACCCAAAATTTTCGATTTTCGTTTCAATACAAAACACTCATTTTCCTGAATCAGGGTCAGAATTACCCCTAATAGGGTCATTTTTAGGAAAATAATTTTATGGTCCAAAATTCATGAAAAAATGATAAGTGGAACTTTTGTGCTACCCTGTACTTTCTAGCTCTAACTCAAATAAAATTTGTTTCATGGAGAGGTTCCAAAAGCATAGCCTAGTGGATAGCATCACAGACTTCGAGTTTGAAGACCCGAGTTCAATCTCACTCGGAGCCAAATCTTTTTGCATCGTCAAAAATTGATGAAAAATTTTTGCCTGGGAGTAATTTTCTGCGGAAAACACGATCGTGATATTATTTTTTCAGAAAATTTTTGTAAAAAATAGAAAAATCAATTTTTTACTTAAATCTTGATGTTTTCCAAGAAAATTGATTTGTCTATTTTTTTACAAAAATTTTCATGAAAAAATAATATCTCATCGTGTTCTTCGCATAAAATTACCCCTAGGCAAAAATTTTCATCAATTTTGGATGATGCAAAAAGATTTGGCCCCGAGCGGGGATTGAACCCAGGTCTTCAAACTCGAAGTCTGTGATGCTATCCACTAGGCTATCAAATAATAATCTTACCTGATAATCAGTTATAAAGCTAATAATAGGATCAATGATAATGCGAATTAGTATCGTGGCTCTAACACACCCCAAATAAGTTACCATCATCGGAGAATGTCTTATCCCGTAACAAGGCTCATTGAGCAATAAAAAAAATGTTCCAACTCCTAATTTAAATTACTTTATAGCCCGTTTTTTGGAATGCAAAAAAGTCGACTCATAGCAAGGTGATAAATCTCTCTCGGTTCACTCATACGGTCGAGGGTTCGATCCTGCTTGGGTCAATTTCTTTTTCTATACATCCTAAACTCATGAAAAATTTTGCATATGCAAATATTTTTTCATGAGTTTTGGATGAATAGAAAAGAATTTGATCGAAGCGGATTCGAACTCTCGATCGTATGAGTGAACCGCGAGAGATTTGCCACTTTGCTATGAGTTCTCGACTTTTTTGCACTCCAGCTGAAACGGACTATATCTACAAGGTGTATTTTTTTCAAAAATGAATATTAGGGCTAATTCTACACTTCCCTGGTTCAGGGAAATGAGTGTTGCGTATTGAAGTGAAAATCGAAAATTGTTATGTTTTCTACCTCAAAATCATCCTTCTGGGGGTAATTTTATGCAGGGAATCGATTCCCGAAGCTTATAAATGCTTCCCTGATTCAGGGAAATTAGTACATGATTTTCGCTTTAATATATGCACGAATTTTCCTGAATTAGGGCTTCGGAAATGCGCGCAATTACCTGAACCTGATTCAGAAAATTAGTGCATGTATTGAAGCAAAAATCGAACATGTAATAATTTCCCTGAATCGGGGAAGCATTTTCGAGCTTCGGGAATGCGCACAATCGATTGCCCACATAAAATTACCTTCAGAAAGATCATTTTCAGGCAGAAATTTAAACAATTTTTCGATTTTCGTTTCAATACAAAACACTCATTTTCCTGAATCAGGGTCAGAGAAACGTTTTCAAGCTTCGACCTCTCGCATAAAATTAGCCCTAATAGGGTCATTTTTGAAGAAAGGGTCGAAAAAAACATGAAAAAATCCAATTCCGGTTTTTTATACACCCTGTAATAGTTTGTTTAAATATTTAAATAACAAACCCCAAATCGCATAAAAGCTGTGTAAGATAGTAAAAGTTGCCATATGTATTGCTAGTTTCCATAATGGAAACCGATGTCGGAGAACGTGTTTCTCACCATCTTTATCACGGCGATGAAAGGAGTTAACAAATCTTCTGGCACGTTTAATGAAAACAACTAAAAAAATTAATCTTCAAGAAAATTTTCGAAAAAGAAAATATACGATTTTCGCGTCAATACACCGAATCCATTCCCTGAATCAGGATCAAGATAATTTTTTCATGCTTAGAAAATGTGTGCAATCGATTCCCCGCATAAAATTACCCCTATATGGGTCATTTTTAGGATTTTTGAATAAAAATTTTTCGCGTTAAAAAACATGAAAAAATCGCCCAAATTCCAGTTTTTTATACTTATTATCTTGATCCTGATTCAGAGAATGGAGTTGGTGTATGGGCGAAAAAAGAAAATTTTTCGATTTTCGCGTCAATACACCGAATCCATTCCCTGAATCAGAGTCAACCCTGTTTTTACCTGTAAGTAAAAAGACTATAATTGTAAATAAATACATAAATACAGTAAATAAATTTCTCGTACGAAACATGAATATCTAAACAAAATTTTGGGAGCTACTAACACAATAGGAAGGTGGGGCGATGTGAAAAAATTTTCAAAATTTTTTTTGTTGAAATAACCCTTCTAGGGGTAAAAAAACATGCAGGGAATCCGAATTTGACATTTTCGATGCGAAAAAACGCTTCCCTGATTCAGGGAAGGCGTATTGTGTATTGAAGCGAAAAGTCGCAAAAATGCGATTTTTGTTTAAAAACGACCTCTTTTTGGGGTAAAAATGTGCGGAGAAAGAAAAAGTGTTATATGTTATTTTTGCGTTGATATATAGCTTTTCTTAAATCCAAGGAATTTTATAAATGTCAAATTCGGATTCCTTCACATTTTCACCCCAATAGGGGTCGTTTTAGGCAAAAATCGCATTTGTGCGACTTTTCTCCTCAATACACAGGCCTTCGCTAAGTCAGGGAAGCGTTTTTTCGCTTCAAAAATATCAAATTCGGATTCCATCATGTTTTTACCCCTAGAGGGGTCATTTCCAGAAAAAAGTTTTTCACGTGGATGCCCCTCCCTCCTATTGTGTTAGCTCCAAAATTTTTTGTTGATGAAAAATGTCAAGAGCGCTTACTAGACATGTTTCGGTTCTGCATCCCGACCAATCTCTTAAAAATTGTATTTTCACTAGAGCCATAAAGCTTAGAGTGAATACAGATATAAATGCGAAGATAATCCAACTAAAAATGGAGAAATTTTCATTTAAGAATAATTTACCTGATATATATGAGATGAATACATCTCTTCATATTCATATTCTTTCTGTATTTAAATGGTCTTGCTACGGCACTAAAAGAGAAATTTTTGAAAGTACAGTCTGTACATGGTGCTCAAAAAAATTTGGTAAGGATTAAAACTAAAAATAAATGTCACCAATTGACCAATAGCTTCTATATCATGGAGAATTTGGCCCATAGCCAATTGGCTAACGTGTTCGGCTTTCACTTATAGGGCACGGGTTCGAGTCCCAGTCCGAATTTATGGTCCTCCAAATTTCATGAAAATTTTTGTATATCTCTATTTTGGCATCTAAAACACTTTGCAATCATTTTTTGGTTGAAAATCAGGTGTACTGTTTCAGCCTTAGTCGACCTAAGTATAGGTATTTCAGCTTAAACCTTACTCAGGTATAGCTGTTTCAGCCTAAGCCATCCCCAGGTATATCTCTCGCATAATGCGCGCAATCGATTTCCCGCATAAAATTACCCTCTCCAGATGGATGCTCTCAGGGGGAAAATAGAACTTTTTTCGATTTTCGCGTCGATACACCGAATCCATTCCCTGAATCAGGATCCTCAGGTATATCTGTTCAGCACAAGCCTACCGTCATTTTGGGTCTCTCTCCTTGAAGAGTACCAACAAACTTACTATAATTTTAATAAGCTCAAGGAGACATATGAAACCATTGCAGACCAATAGGAGGCAGTGTAAAATGTGTCAACCAACTGAACTATATCTCGACTAAATGCAATTTATAGTCAGTTTCAGTGAAAAAGAAAACAAGTGTCCACGTGGTCAAATGGCTAGAACGCTGAACGTGATTATTATTGACTCTTATAGGCGCTGGTTCGAATCTCACCAGGGGCGAAATCTTTTTTTAACGAATCATAATAAGTGATTAAAGCAAATCCCTTTAAAAATGCATGAAAAAATTTTGTCTTTCATTAATTTTTGTGAAAAAATTTTCCGCGCCCTATTTCGCTGGTCTTCAATCCAATGGTGAATGAACCAGTGCAGAAAAACTTTTTCACAAAAAACCTGGTGGGATTCGAACCAGCGCCTATAAGAGTCGATAATAATCATGTCCAGCGTTCTAGCCATTTGGCCATGCTTTGTTTTCTCTCGCGCTGAAACAGACCATATAGCATTAGTGAATTTAGGTAACTCACTTAACTTCATCTTCTAGAAGAATATATATGCCGTTGGAAATGGCAACGGTGCAAGCCAACAGATCTCCAATGGAGCGATTCAAGAGTAACACATACGATTTCCGGCTGACTCTGTGCAGTCGAATAGCTCTGAAGATTGAGATGATGAAAATGATGGTGATGACTAAAGCTATAGAAGCTAAGGGTAGTGCTAGCCAGCCATAATATACGTCATAGACACGGTTCAATTCAGTTTGGATGCGTTGCTAAAAAATTTGTTGGGTTTAAATTGCCAATCTTGATCATATAGTCGAAATTTTTTTTGTTGAACTTTTTATTGAATCAGGCATCGTGTACATTGAAACGAAAAGGAACGTGGATATAGCTTTTTTGATGCATCCCTGCGTGGTTGTATGGCGGGAAAATCAGGATTAGTACTAACTTTTTTTGGATTAGTGCTAACTAATCCAGATTTTCTCACCGTACGACCACGTGGGGATGCACGTTTCTTATTCGATTTTATACCAAAAAAAATTCAATTTTCAAGCAAAATTTGATTTTTCACAAAAAAATCAATTTTTCGAGCAAAATTCGATTTTTCAAAATTCGAAAATTCTTTTTTTTTATTTTATGAAAATTTAAAAAATCGATTAAAATTCAAAAAAGTTTGTGTATTACAACGAAAACATGTACACAAATTGAAAATTTCAAACGCAATTTTCTCGAAAACTACAACAATTCAGACACATGCCATAAAAACAAAAAATGCTCCATTTTTCATCAACTTTCCGAATACCAACAACAAATGGCAACTTTTTTTCCACTGGATTGGTCCTTTAAAGGGGAGGTACAGATCGAGGCGGATCTCGAAAAAATTTTTTTCTCCAAATTGGCTGATTTTTGGTACTCGGAGGTTTTCGGGCACGAGAAATCGATTGGCAAAAATTTTTTTGGAACTCGGGATTTGCGCCAATCGATTTCTCGTGCCCAACCCCCATCCCCCCCCCCCCCCCCGAGTACCAAAAATCAGCCAATTTGGAGAAAAAAATTTTTTCGAGATCCGGCCTCGATCTGTACCTCTCCTTTAAAGGACCAGTCAGTGGGAAAAAAGTTGCCATTTGTACCCCCCCCCCTTTAAAGCCTTTAAGTGTTTGGCACAAATATAAAGAATTTGAAAATTGATCTGGATACCTGGATTGCCTCGGCAGTTTCATTAGTTGAATAGTTATGGAAACAATTCGTATACGAGTCATAACGCTTGAGATCTTTAATATTAGTCATGGTTCCATTAGGTATCACTAATATCGATTAATGAAAACAAGTAATTTCTCGCTGTAACTTCTAGTGCACCATCAAAGTCATGTGCATCGATGCCCTAAATACAAACCACTTTATGCGCTATCCATTCAAGAAAAAGCAATGGGGGAAAACGATTGAATCAGGCAACTGCAATAAAAGTTGCCTGAATTTCAATAAAATTGTGTTTATTGAAACGATTGGCAGAACAGCATGTTGGAACTAGTATAACGATTGGCAGGACAGCATGTTCAATCGTCTCAATGAACGCACTTTTATTGAAATTCAGGCAACTTTTGAAACTAGTATCGATTAGGTATCCCACTGAACGTGAAAATTTTGGAAATTGACCCCTCCAGGGGAAAATTTATGCGGGGAATCCGAATTTCACATTCCCGAGACCTGAAAATCTTTCCCCGAATCAGGAAAAGTCTATTTATATGACGTATGGCATGTGATTCTTGTCAACATCACATGCCATACGCCACACATAAATAGTTTTTTCTTGATTCGGGAAAAGATTTTCAGGTCTCGGAAATGTGAAATTCGGATTCCCCGCATAAAATTTCCCCTTGAGGGGTCAATTTTAGAAAAAAAAGTTTTCGAAAAATTTGGAATACCTATTCGATACTACTTCCAACAATGGTAATCAAAAATTATTTAAAACAAACATCTATGTGTAGTATTGAGAATCTGAACTGAACTTGATCTTTCAAAAAAGGATGCCTCGACTTCCAGGAGTCGAGGTGGGACCTAATTGAACCTGAGCATTTCGATCAAATTTGATACAATCGAAAAAACAATTCTTGTCAGGGTGTCTTAATAAATTACAGGGTATTCCAAAAAAAAAAGTAGAATTTTTAAATTTTTTGGGGCCAATTTTTCGAAAATTTTTTTTCTAAAAATGTCATTTCTAGGGGTAAAAATAGCTGAAAAACACGAATCCGACGTCCAAAAATTTTTTTGACCCATAAAAACCTCTTAAAATGGCCAAAAACGTCTTTTTTAAGACTTTAAAAAATTTCAAAATTCTACTTTTTTTGGGGGCGCGCCGACACTTGCGGACGAACTTTTGCGGACCCGACACTTGCGGACCCGACATTTGCGGACGAACTTTTGCGAGCGGGCCGACAAATGCGGACAAACATTTGCGGAACCGACATTTGATGACCGACATTTGCGGACCGACACTTGCGGACCGACATTTGCGAATCCGACATTTGCGGAAATTTTTGATGTTTTTAAAATTGGATAACCATTTTTTCAGCAATAATGCTTTTTTTAGCAATAAAAAAAATTTCCGCAAATGTCGGTCCGCAAGTATCGTTTCCGCAAATGTCGGGTCCGCAAATGTCGGTCCGCAAATGTTTGTCCGCATTTGTCGGCCCGCCGCATTTTTTTCGTCTCATCGAGCTGAAAAATATGCCATCGTTTTTTATTTTTAGTTCAACTTTCTTGGTAGCTGTAAAAGTTGATTTTAGCTCGTTTTTTCCTTGTAATGTACATGTTTTCGCTGCGATATATATACTTTTTTGGGCGGTGTGATACTTGCGGGCGGGACATTTGCGGACGGAGACTTGCGGACGGACATTTGCGGACGGAGACTTGCGGACGAACACTTGCGGACGGACATTTGCGGACGGAGACTTGCGGACGGACATTTGTGGACGAAACGTTTGAAAAATTCAAATTTTTGAAAAATTTGAACTTTTCAAACGTTTCGTCCGCAAATGTCCCGTCCGCAAGTCTCCGTCCGCAAGTATCACGCCGCCCTTTTTTGAATGTTTTCGATTCGAAAATCGAAATTTTCAACTGCAATTTTCTCGAAAACACTATAGCGATTCAGCACATACTGTACAAACAAAAAATGCTTCATTTTTCTTGAATTTTCCGAATATGTACAAATTATGGGGGGGGGGCACTTTTTTTTTGGCTGGACGACTGGTCCTTTAAATATGCGAAGTTTGGGCACGATAAAAATTTTTGATCGTGGTGACAGTCGAGACAAATTTGCCAAGATTGTCACAATGAACAAATTATAGTGCGCACAAACATTCGCATATTTATGGTAACGGTGGCAAAGATGGGCACTTTTTATCACTTTGAGCACAATCAAAGGCACAACGAAAATTTGAGATACAAACAATTATGAAAGTCATGAAAATAACATATTAACCCGTTTTTGCCCGTAGATCGTATAAGAGGGTTAGATGGTCGAAAATGTCACTCCTGGGGGGTTTTTCTATGCGGAGAATTGATTGAGCGCATTTCTTGATTCAGGGAAGGGGTCGGTGTATTGAAGCGAAAATCGAAATTATATAGCTAGGTGGTCGAAAATGTCACTCCTGGAGTTTTTCTATGCGGGAAATCGATTGAGCGCATTCCCGAACCCTGAAAATTCTTTCCTGATTCAGGGATGGGGTCGGTATATTGGAATCCCTAGACATATCCAGGAAAAGGGTAATCGCAAAATTAAAAAAAATATAAAAATTGCATTTTTTTCATATGAAAAGAAGAAAAATTTTGCTGGTCTACTTTTTTTCTGGATTTAAATGGCCTTCATTACTCAACAAAAATAAACGAAAAAAGCTAAAATTTGAATATTCTTACAATTCTGTTCTGCGGCCATTTTCTTATGCAAAACTTTCTCAACTCATTATAACAGAAGATAAAAATGCTAACGGCGGCGACGATCCCCCAACATGCGGCTGGCACCGGTGCACCACCAAGAAATTCATTGATGTCTGAAAAACAATTTTGTGTTAGAAAAAAATTGAAGAGGTGGTCCTACATGGTACATAGACAAAGATTCCAAGTAATACCAATTCGCAGAGCACGGCGATAATTGACGACTAAAAAAAGGTTGGTGGAAATTGATGAAAGTTTTGAATTTTTCCTACATCAAGGTTTTCGTGTCAATACACAGATTTTTTCAAAAAAACAACTTTTTTTCTTTCAAAATTATGGCATGATGGGTGTCGTTTCAAGCAAATCGACTGTTTGTTTTAAACGACGCCCATCAAGACATAGCTTTTGTCTAAAAATTATAAAAATTTTTGAAAAAATCTGATATTGACACGAAAACCCTGATTCAGGCAAAAATTCAAAAATATGGCATGATGGATGTCGTTTAAAGCTTTTCGAGGGTGCTGAACACGATGGTGTTATTTATTTTTGCCAAAAAAGATTTTTTGAGAAAAACTCCATGATGACGAGAGAAGCTCCATGACCTGTCTAGATACTCATGTTTGTCAAAAATCCTACTTTATTCCTAAAGGGCCCATGCGTGAACATCGACTGCCTTAGCGATCTTGTACTGAAGATGTGGAAAACTTGGCTGAACACGATGCCAACCTGCCATGCCGAACAAGCCTGTCTGCCGATATAGAGCTGCTCGTCGACCGTAAAATTTCTCCCATTACTATAAAAAATCGTGCCACCCTCCTTCACTGGCTTCCAATGGTCGAGTGCGGACATCCACAAGTCGGATAAGGCTATCCCATGCACATGGAAGACGTACCAATAGGACAAAAAGCACGCTATCACTTGGACATGCGCTGTATAGAGATATGAGTATAACAGAAGGGTCCAACTAATCACGACTTTGTCTCTGCGCCGCGGTGGTCGTTTCATCAAATCGCCTTCCATTGGTTCTTTGCACATGGCTATACCAGGTGGGATTTCGGTGCCCAGATCGATTGAGAGGATCTAAAATTTACAAAAATTAGTACCGAGAGACACGACCACGCAAGGATGCATGTTAGTGGGAAAATCAAGCTCAATTTCTCGCCAACACGACCACGCAGGGATGCATGTTGGCGGAAAAATCAAGTACAAAAAATCATTAAAAAAGTATTTTTTTACTGTTAAAATGAAAAAATTCGTGTGAAATTATAAGTAAAATTACAAATCCGAATTTCAATGTGAAATTGGCTCAGTGGTAATGCTCCCGAATTCGAATCCAAAGGTCTCAGGTTCGAATCCCACCTGCGTCGATTTGATTTTACCTAAAAAAGTATGTTATCTTAAAAACGCTGTAAGTCAACAAATATCAATCCTTTTTTCGTGTATATATATATACTGAGCCAGATTTTCCCGCCAACACGACCACGCAGGGATGCATGTTCAAAAATCACAAGCAGCTACACATCTACTACTCACCATTAGTGATGAAATAGCTATAGGCAAGCCGAAACAAAAGTTCACCATAATAGCCCAAATTTCCGGAAAAGTATGAGTCAAAATATATGCCATCAATTTTTTAATGTTATCAAACATTAGACGGCCTTCTTGAATGGCCTTAACTATGGATGAAAAGTTGTCATCGGTTAAGATAATATCCGCTGCTTGTTTCGCCACATCACTCCCTATAAAACATAGTCGTCTGTGAGTATTGACACGAAAACCCTGCTTTTTCAAAGTTGAACAAAAAATAAATAGTCCTCGAATATACGTTTTTTTACGTGCGCAATCCATGTTTGGAAATCCGTGCGAAAAATCCTTCTTTCGAACAAAGATTATGCGGTGAGTCCCGTCCTTGAAAAAAAAATTCTTTTTTTTCTAAAAAATTGAAAAAATTCTTTTTCTGAAAAATTGAAAAAAGATCATTTTGCTAAAAGTTACAAAAAGTGACAAATTTTTGTCACCTTCCTCAATTTAAATATGCGAATTTTGGGCACGATAAAAATTTGTTCATGTGACGAAAGAAACAATTTTTTGTCACCACAAACAAATTTTTATCGTGCCCAAAATTCGCATATTTAATGCCGATGAGGGGGTGAACACTATAGCCGTCGTGACACACATTTTTGCGGCGCTAGCCGTTGTGACATGCGTTGTGACACGGGTTGAAGTGGTATGTGTATTGACACGAAAACCCTGATTATGAAAATTTATTATCGCTAAACACCAATAAATTGTTGTAATTTGATCGTTTTTTCGAAAAATTTTCAGTAAAATTTTGAATTCTTTTTATTGAAAAATATTTGACAAAGTTTTTTTTTCACTTTGGTAACATTGAGCTTCACCACCTACCCGATCCCATGCCAACACCAATGTCCGACTTTTTCAACGCCGGCGCATCGTTGACACCATCCCCAGTCATGGCAATAATTTGTTTCCGCTTCTGACACTGTTCTACGATCTGGAGTTTCTGTTCGGGTGTAGTCCGCGAGAAAACCAAGTTGTTCAACGAAATTAGACGGTCCCATTCGGCGTCCGTGATTTTGGAGATATTTTCGCCGTGTACAACGTCCCAATCTTTTTCTTTTCCCGGCTAAATTTTTCGTATAAATTAGGAAAAATTTTGTTTACAATCTCTTCAATAAGCCCAATTTGTTTAGCAATAGCTTTGGCTGTTGTGTGGTGATCTCCGGTGACCATGAAAACTTTGATTCCAGCTTCTTTGCATTTCTTGATTGACCCCGCTGTTTCGTCTCTGAAAATTTTTGGTGGTTTTTTGAGGCTGCGCGCTAGCAGTTGTGAAATGCATTTCACGACGATTCCCGGACGCTAGCCGTACGGAGATAGGTTTGAATTTGCCTGAATATTGACACGAAAACCCTGAATTTTACATTTGTTTAAATACGCTTAATTATTGGATGTATTTAAAAAACAAAAACGGCATTCTGTGTAGCTCGACGAGACGAACAAAACGACACCAAATTTATCCAATTTGATAATTGTTTTGGGTTATTGAAACGAAAACATGA
>OZJO01021166.1:0-24564 GCA_900406225.1 Acrobeloides nanus
TTAATGATTAACTCCTCCCAAGAAACAAGCAAAACAATCAATCTTAGCCCATCGTTTTGCTAACAGATTATGAAAAGTATGAAAAGCTTTGAAGAACTTTCACGAGTTTTTGAATAAAGTTTTCTTATGACGAAGGAAAAATAAGCGTCAATAAATTCAAGAGATAAAATTTTTATGTGATAACTTTATTTCAAAATAAAAATGAGAATAAAGAGACGCGTAAAAGATGCAAAAATTTTTTGAGCCTGGCGGGATCAAACCCTCAACCATTTGATTACAAAATGAGTTTGCCACTACGCCATGGGTGGTGAATTTATTATTCCGAAAAATAAAATTACCCCTAATAGGATCATTTTTGAGAAAGTTTCGAAAAATAAAATTTTCGATTTTAGACCACGTTCAATGGGGTATAAGAGCAGAAGTAGCTCCGCAAAATAAGTTTTTCTCATCGAAGTTTTTATCAAGTCACTCGATTCTTTAAAGGGGAAAGGGGTAAGAATCAGGGACTAATCTCGGTCGAAAATTTTTTTGCCAAAACAGCCTATATAGGGGTAAAATCATGCGAAAAATCGATTGCACGCATTCCTAAAGCGTGAAAATGCTTCCTTGATCCTGATTCAGGGAAATGATGCGTGTATTGAAACGAAAATCGAAAAATTTTGAAATTTCTCCCTCAAAATCATATTTTTGGGGGTAATTTCATGCGGGGAATTGATTGCGCGCGTTTCCGAAGCTTGAAAACGCTTTTCAAACTTCGGGGATGAAAATTTTGTAGCTCCAAAAAAACTTTACAAAAAGACCCCATATGGGGTTTTCTATGCGAGTAAATGATTGTGCGCATTGTTGAAGCCTAAAAACGCTTCTCTGACCCCCCCCCCTTCCCAGAATTAGAATGAGGGTAAAGCGAAGAAAGTCCATTTTGGATCGGCGTCAGCGAAACGTTTTTAGGCATCAGAATGCGCGCAATCAGTGCCGTAATTATGGAGTGAGGAAAACTGGGGAAGCTTCCTCCCCAAATCCAAAAATTTCTTAAAGGGGAACAAACATTCCCAGCCGATTCCATGAAAAATTTTTTTTTCAAAACTTTTTCAAAAAGATGACTTTCATGGGGTAATTTTATGCGAGAAATCGATTCCGCGTATTCCCGAAGCGTGAAAACGCTTCCTTGACCTCGATATTTTCTTCCTTTTTAAAAAATCTCCATAATATACATGTTCTTAGTATTATGTCGGATATCAAAACGCAAGTTTTTCTCTAAAACAGGGTTTGCTCAAAGAACAATGCTGGCTGTATGGCCTATAATGAAAATCGAATGGCTGAAGTGCGTGGCGATAGAAGGGTATCGGTCGTATATCAGAGTTTTTCGAAAGCAAAAGGAGAAAGAGTGACTAAATTCAAAAAAGGGCCTGCTAGTTCACAATGGAAGAGAGAAATCGTAAGAAGTGCAATTGACCTCAAGCAACAGCATGGATCAGGGCATCCCAAAGACGAAAATCATGAGGAAATAGACTATGATGAAAGCCTTGAAATTGTTGTAGATAAACTTGAAGATTTGTTTCATTTTGATAGTGATGATGATAATGAATAAAAACATGAAGTTGTTTGTATTTACGAAAATTGCATCGTAACTGTCCGAATCAGGGTCAAGGAAGCGTTTTCACGCTTCGGGAATACGCGGAATCGATTTCTCGCATAAAACTATCCCAGGAAAGTCATCTTTTTGAAAAAGTTTGAAAAAAATTTTTTCATGGAATCGGCTGGGAATGTGTTCCCTTTAAGTGAAATTATTTCTGAAAATTTTATTCTTTGCTGCTTATGACTCACATGAGTCATTGTTCTGCCCTTTCCGAAAATTTCTATTGTATTTTGTAGCTTTTCTTCAAAAGGGCAACGAGGCTTCCGTTTCAAACTTCATCTCCGCCTCAAGCCATGCTTTTGTACAGTGTCTGAACCTCCCAATTTTTAACAATGTTTTGCTTTGTATGATCTGGGAAAAAACCGGCTAACACTATAAAAAGCTGTCGATTTGGCCTAGAATTTTAATGCTTTTTCAATAAAGTATTTGAACTTGCAATCCGCAACATTTGGTCACAAGCGTAACCTTTTTTTGGTTTTTCTTGGCAATCGATTGCGCACATTTTTAAAGCGCAAAAAAATTATCCTGACACTGATTTAAGATTTTCATTATAAAAACTTTTAAGGGAGTGCCCCTCATAGGGTACATTCCCGTTGTCAAAATCAAAAAATTACTTCAGATTCGAGTTCTCCATATCGAAAAACCCCCGAGTACAAAAATCAGCAGATTGGGAGAACTTTTTGAAAATTCGAATTTTTTAGCCCTTGGTCCTCAAAGGCAAAAATTGAAAAAAATTAAATTTTTTTCACCGGGCAATGTGCGCAATTTATTTCCCGCATAGAAAAACCCCGGTATTTTTATGAAGTTTTCATGGAACCTGCAAAAGCTCGTTTCGACCCAATATAAGAGTATGGATATATGGTTAGGTTTATCTGTTGCAATTTTGTTATTTTATTTTAAGAAAATAATATACAGCTAGAAATAAAAGTACTTAGAATAATCATCTTATGGGATTTATTCACAATTTCGGTCTCTGGTCTAGCCCCACGCTTTTTGCAATTGATTGAAATAAATTTCGCCTTCTTGATCCAATTTGAATACGATTTTTTCTCCCTTTGAACTTTTTATATGCTCCAAATGCTCTTCGGGAATTCTTCCTATTGTTAAGTTTCCGCTCGGATTAGAAGGATACACTTTGGTGCTTTTGAATAGCTTTTTAAATGTCCTAAATTGTATAGATCAAACTTGTACAGGGTGGCACAAAAGTGCACTTTTTGATCCCTTAGGACGATAAATTTTTTCTAACAATGACCCCTTTGGATGTAATTTTATTCAGGTTGCGTTCAAGCATGTCAAAAAAGTTGACAAAAAATGTAACTTTGACTAATTTTCAACAAAATCGTGTTTATTGAAATGATTGGTCATGATTCATGACTCATGAAGCATAAAATTTTATTGATCGTGAAGCAAAAAAACCAATAAAATTTTATGCTTCATGACAATCGTTTCAATAAACACGATTTTATTGAAAATCAGGCAAAGTTACATTTTTTGACAACTTTTTTGACATGCTTGAACGCAGCCTCAGGGAATTGATTGCATGCATTTACGAAACCTTTAAATGCTTTCCTGACCCTGATTCAGGGATAATTGGATTTTTGAAACGAAAGTGAACATTTTTAGCATCTTTATTAAATTTTCCCTGAATAAAGTTCATGTTCAGCTTCGTGAATACGCGCAATTGATTTCTCACATAAATTACTTCCAGAGGGATCGATTTTATAAAAATTTTTCTTGTTCCCAAAAAATCACAAAAGTGCAAATTTTGCTCCATCCTGTATAAACTATAAAGGTTACTTGGTAAACACATTCTTCCAAGTTTCCACTGACATAATTGCAATAACCGGTAAGATTATTGCATATATTGAAATTTCAATTTCGTATACAAATTGTACCCATTTCTTATAATTCGGGTTCTCTAACCAAAAAACAAGGAAGAACATCTAAATTTGGAAAAGTGGAAAAAATTTCCTTCATGTGTACAAAACTCTCCCACAATTCTCATATACAGGGTGGCGCAAAAAAGTGCACTTTTTTGCTTTTTTGGGATACAGAAAGTTATTTTTCTAAAAATGACCCCTATACGGATAATTTTATGCGGGGAATCGATTGATACGCATTTCCGAACCCTGAAAACGCTTCCATAACTCTGATTCAGGGAAAATTTGGGTTTTTGAAGCGAAAGTATCTTTTTCACATTTCTCAACAAATACAAAAAAATAAACTTTCGCTTCAAAAACCCAATTTTTCCCTGAATCAGGGTCAGGGAAGCGTTTTCAGAATTCGGAAATAAATACAATGGTTCCCCGTATAAAATTACTCCTATAAAGGCTATTAAAAAAATAAATTACCAGATCCCAAAAGGGGGTCCCCCTTATAAATTTTCAAAGGGGTCCCTCTTGAAAATTTTTGAAAAATTATTGTTTT
The DNA here is from genome assembly GCA_900406225.1 of Acrobeloides nanus. Classification (NCBI taxonomy): domain Eukaryota; kingdom Metazoa; phylum Nematoda; class Chromadorea; order Rhabditida; family Cephalobidae; genus Acrobeloides; species Acrobeloides nanus. The sequence goes on from OZJO01021166.1 coordinate 4,064, forward strand.
TTAAGCTGAAAATGCTCCGAAATTGACGATTGTTATCAAAAAAATGATGAATTTTGAAGAAAAAGTGGAAAATTTTGGACATTTTTGGTGAAAAAAATGGCAAATTTTAGACATATTTTGTGAAAAATTATAATGGAGGACCATTAGGATTGTGAAAAAATTTCAGAAATTTTGGGAAAAACAGAAGAGTGGACCAAGAGCGAAATTTTTTCATTTTTCGGACTCTAGGGGGGGGGGGTTATGGTCCTCTGCCCTTCTAGCGTTGTGTATGATCTTGAGGACCCAATGTTTGAAATTGGAAAGGGTAATTTTAAATCTTGACTAAGTAAGCTATAAAACTTCCGATCATTAAATTAGCATTAAAGATAGCGTATGCTATGATAGAATTCTTCATAAGTTTTGCAGTCTTGATGTTCTCGGCTAGTTGGTATCGTTCACTTAGTTCACAATTGCTTCCTTTTGTTTTTGATATTTTATAAAGTTTTTGGTTAATTCGATCAAAACCAAAAAAAGCCTAAATTTTGAAAATTTTAAGCACCAGTCCACTCGGAAAAAACACGAAAATTAGATATTCGGAAAGTTTATAAAAAATGGAGCATTTTTTATTTTACGGCAACCTCTTAATCGTTATCGTTGCCGAGCTAATCGCGTTTTGAAGTTGGCTATTTTTTAAATCTGTGTATTACAACGAAAACATGAACGCAGTGAAAATTCGTCCCTGACTCAATAAAAGCTGTGTAACGGCAAGAAAATTAAAAAATTTTTTCGTTTCTCACCGACTTACGAAAACTGCCAAAAAATTTTTGAACTTTCGCGTCAATACGCAACTTTTATTGAATCAAGCACGAATTTTCACTGCATTCATGTTTTCGTTGTAATACACAAATTTCAAAAATAGCCAACTTCAAACGCGATTACCTCGATAACGATTCAGAGGTTGCCGTAAAAACAAAAAATGCTTCATTTTTCATGAACTTTTCGATTATATAATTTCTTTATAGTTTTTTTCAAGTGGTCCTTTAAGACGCTTTTTCTGTAAAAATCATCTTTGATCAGTATAAAAAAATTTAAAATGCACAAAGTCGGCGAAAATTCCAAATTAGTTTCTTTGATTCGATTTTGTGGGGCTTACACCTGTTCTTATCAAGAAACGGGGATAAAGTTTTAAATTTTCCCGAAGAAAAAAGTCACCAGGGAGTCATAAAATCGATTTGAGACAATTCTGAACAACTTTAATTTTTGTGCCGCAGCCCTAGGCGTTCTGTATCATTCTTATAGAGACTGCATGTTTAGGATTTTTGAATAAATAAAATAAAATGACTTACAAAAGAAAAAGCCAAACTCACTATTTCACTTGCTGCAACTAAGAATATCATATTAACAACTTCTAAAAACGTTTATTTTGAAAAAATCACAATTTTGCGATAAGTAGGTGAGAGGAAAGCTCTCCAAATAACGAGAGGGGTATAAGGCAGCATCCGAGATTTGTGGTTGGAGATTGTTGTGGGGAGGGGAAAGAGAATCCAACAAAAGTAAAAATTTTGCCTCATATTGACATTTTTTAAATTTTCTGTAGAGGTATAGGGATATAGAAACCCTTCATCAATCACAGCCCTAATACCTTACTCATATGGTATGTTCCTATAGCGTAATAGTTATTCATGACCTGCTCTTATGAAGGTGGTTGCTTAATCATTTTTTATTCTCCGTATTTTCTCTAAAATAACGGCACGCCCTTATTTTTTTCAACCCTCCGTCAGACTGCCGTTATTTTAGAGACTGCCGTTATATTAGAGACTGCCGCTATTTTTTTCAACCCAAAAATTGGTACTGGTTGGCATTAACGGCCCCAAAGGACAGGGATTTTTTTCGAAAAAAATCTTTTCTAATTTTTTTTTCTAAAAATGACGTTTTTAGGGGTAATTTTAAGCGGGGAATACGAAAAACGCATTTCCGAAGCCTGAAAACGCTTCCTTCACCCTGATTCAAGGAATTAAGGTGTGTATTGAAGCGAAAATTGTTGAAAATTCGGTTTTTGCATAGGATAAAGTGTGGTTGTGTTCGGCTTACCCCATAGCCAATGAATGGTAGGGGAGTCTCCAGGAGCACCACTAAGAGGGACAACTGTCACTCCCTGTGGCCCTAAAGAGGGCCGTTGGGATAAGAATTTAACCCCCCATCAAGCTAGAGGACGGGTTAATACCCCTAGCCCTTTCCAAAGTAGATGAACAAAAAATTAATTAATACAATCATTCAACGTCGACAGAAACATCACTTTCAACGTCGACAGAAAAAAACACTTGTATAACCATTTTCCTTATCTTGGCCCAAATCGATCTCCTCCAACAAATCGGCTAATTCAATCGTTTCGTCAAGTCGAGCCTGTTGCAATCGGGCAAAACCACCTGGAACGGGGCCATTCTCCTTGAAACAGTAATTTTGGCAACTGCCGTTATTTTAGAGACTGTTGTTATATTAGAGACTGCCGTTATTTTAGAGAAAATACGGTATTCTGTATTCTTAGTTGATTGCTTTGTTATCCAATGCTTCGTCACAGAACACTGATAAATTAAAACCTAGAGAACTACGAATCCTCCACTGGTCCAGGAAGCGACTATGTTGTGATTCGGCGGCAAGAATGCTGTGAAATGGGAGGGGCCACAAGCCGTTATCGAATCTTGCATCAGCCTTGTATAATCGCTTAAAGGACCAGTCCAGTAATTTACAACCATATGAAAAAATGATATATTTAGAATGATCATGAAAAATGGAGCATTTTTTGTTTTATGGCATGTTCTGAATCGTTGTAGTTTTCGAGATAATTGCGTTTGAAATTTTGAATTTGTTACAAGATCTTCGTTGTAATACACAAACTTTTTTGAATGTTTTGTAGAAAAATCGATTTTTGCATCAATCTTTTAAATTTTCATAAAATGAACATTGTAGCAAATTTTATAGCTAAATGAGACGAACAAAATGACACCAAAATTATCCAATTTGAACATTGTTTTGGGTTATTGAAACGAAAACATGAATCAGAATTTTCGTTTCAATAATCCAAAACAATGTTCAAATTGGATAATTTTGGTGTCATTTTGTTTGTCTCATTTAGCTATAAAAAATTGCTATAATGTTCATTTTATAAAAATTTAAAAAATCGATGCAAAAATCGATTTTTCTGCAAAAAATTCAAAAAAGTTTGTGTATTACAACGAAGATCTTGTAACAAATTCAAAATTTCAAACGCAATTATCTCGAAAACTACAACAATTCAGAACATGCTGTAAAAACAAAAATGCTCCATTTTTCATGACCTTTCCGAATATATCATTTTTTCATATGGTTGTAAATTACTGGACTGGTCCTTTAAGCCGAAGGAGAGCCAGAGGTTGATTCGGAGCTCATTTGATGTGGCTACAGATATCGAAGGTGGTGACCTCCTCTCTTTGATTGCATTATTTTGACGAGTTTACGCGCGTTTAAACCTTATTAAGCCAACTCTTTAGGGGCCTCTTGCACATGAGTAAACGAAGTCCAACCAACTTCAACCCCCTATCAACTCAACTACAACCGATTCTATTGATCCACCGAAGTCGAAGACCCAACCTATTTTCCACAGGGACAAGGTCATATAAATTTCGATGGTGGGAGTGATCCTTATGTGAACCCAATGCCGTAATTTTGGTCCAAATTTGGGGAGTAGGGAGAAGTTTTGGACTTTTTTTCAAAAAATTTCATTTTTCTTCCCGGAAATTTAAAAAATTTTCAGGATTGGTGAAGATCCTCTCAAATTTACGGCACTATGTGGACTTCAGTCTATAGTCACCTTACCTTCATACATGATTATCGTGAAAAATACACCGAAGAAGAGTTGGGAACATATAGACCAAAAGATGAAATTATAGTTGATCATTTTTTCATATATACGTAACAGGACCGTTGCATGCGCCCTTTCAGCAATAATACATGGTAATGTGCTTAAATAAGCGCATCCGAAGAAAATTCTTGCAAAATCTATGTAAAATAATTTACGGCTGAACATATATGGACTGACATCATCTATATTTTTTATAATTACTGTTGGGCGAAAAATGAAAGTCACCATAGTAAAGATGGGACGAAATCAAAGTGGTGAAATTCGAAACGAATTTGGCATTTTTCATTGGGAAAGGAATAGGAAAAAATGCGCCGCACAAATTGAATCTGCATGAATTTTCCACAAAAATTTTCCGTACATGTATAATTACACACTGATTTTCCGCACATGGAAATTCGCACAAAAATTACGCACAATTTTTGTCTTGTTCAAAAAGCCCGAATTTCTTTAGAACCGTGTTTATTGAAACGATTTGCACGACAGCATAAAATCCGGCTTCTGAATATTTTCAAATAAAAAGTTAACTTCGAAAACGATAGCGATTCATAATTTACTATAAAAACGAAAAATGCTCCATTTTTCATGAACTTTCCGAATATCATCAAAAAACCCTTTTTCGAAGTATTCTTCAATAATCAAAAGATGTGCGAAAAATTCATGCGGAGCTTCCATGTGCGGTGATAATTCCGACACAAAAACTCTAACGGTTTCGTGAGATTGCGTGTGAAGTTGTCGAAATTTGAAACCTGCATATTATAATGAAAACATGAACGCGAATGTTTCTTCAATAATTTTTAACTTGTATCAATTAAAAGTTGTTTATTGAAGCGATTTTTCAACAATATCTGATTAATCGCTTAAATAAACAACTTTTAAGACACAGTTTCTGTAAGGGTCACCGGGGGCCGGAAACACTATATCTGGGAATTGGATGAAACTCAGTTGGAAAGTTGCGCCTATACCCATATAGTAAATTGGCATTCAACTTTTCCAATGAGACTTTCTAACTTGGGAGAAATCGGGGTCGGACTATGGGACTCACGAAAAATGCCAATTTTAGTTTTTCCGCAATAAAATGGCGAAATGCGAAAAGAAATTTCGTGCCTAAAAATGAGGCAAAATACGAAAGCGAAAGTTCAATTTCGTTCCATCACTAGGCCATAGAAAAGGGGCGAAGTTAAATAAAAGTCCTAAAAAATTTCTCTTACAGCATGTTTGATAGCATATAAATGTTTCGAATATCAGAATTATTCTGCAACTGAAGTATAGTATGGCTACGATGAGCATGAAGACCATCAATGAAATTAGGTTTGTATGAAAATGTTTATTCTTACGAAGAATTACGAAAACTACGATGATCCAGATAATATTCACAAAAGTAAGAAGCAACAAAAATGATTGTGCAATCAAATATGCTACTTCATGATTATTAAATGGAGTGTAACTCTAAATTTTGCAATTAGTCTGATTAAAGTTAAAAGAAAAAGTGAACAATTGCGGCGTAGTGGATAGCGTTAGGCAGGATTTATACTTCCGTTGCGCGACATGTCGTGCGACGCGTCGCAGAGCAATTACATTTATAGTGCGAACAATTTTTCGAACGTCGTTTATAGTTGCTGTCGCACGACAGCCTGCGACGCAAGTGCTGGCCACGCGACGCGACACAAGGTCGAGTGGCAAAAAATTTGGCTCCAAGCGGAATTCGAACCCCACTAAGCCGCTACTTTTTCACTGCACCACCGTGGCATGTTGATGGAGAAACGTCTTTTCAACCCAAGTACTATCGCGCGACAGACTATAAACGCCAACTTGCGACGCGTCACGCGACACAAAAATGCACTGTCGCGTCGCGAGGAAGTATAAATGGTGCCTTAAACTTTGCATTTATTGTTTTCGGACATCATGGGTGACCGGAACAAGATCATGAACCGAAACCCGATCAGCCAAACCGGAATCAGGGCAAAAAGGAAACAGAAACAACAAAGCACAAAACTTACTTGTGATTCTGTTCGGTTCTCGGAAAATATTTCACTCACTCCATGTATAAATTTATTTACAATATCCATATTTTAAATCAGCAAAAGTAAATGCGCAAATTTTTATTTTATGCAGAAAATAAAGGCAGAGGCGTGAAAAAATTTAATTAAAAAAATGAGAGCTAAATAGAAAGCTTAAAGCCTCCAAGTCTTAATCATTATTGCCAAAAACACCTGGCCTACAATAATCAAAACAAAAATTAATCATCATACGCCTGCCATGCGTTGAGCTCTTTATAAAAACCGTAGCCATACCTAAGTCCTTTAATATTCATGTTGAGTATATCTGACACAAATTCTCGAAATGATTTTATACGATTCATCATTCTTCTGTGTAAATGTTTGAGGGGTCTTTTTTGAGTTGACTTTTAGTATGTTTTAGAGGAATAGGTTTAAAATCCATCATTTTTAGGAATTCTTGAAAATATATACAATTAATCTCTAAAATTGTTTATTATTTCTTACTATACTCCGTCCCATAAGTGTGCAGGAGGAGGTCCTAAAAATTTTTTGACCTCTAGTACCTTCAACTTTACGCATTACCAGGGGTCCATTGTGCTCCTTGCCCCTCCCCAGTACACACTTATGTCTTCTCCCATTCCAGAGGAGACAGGAAAGAAAAGGAAATCTTTTTCCAATAGGCAAGCTCGCACAGTGCACGCTTGCACAAGGGATAATGTATTCTCCTATTTGACCCTTTTCTCTACGCCACGGGGAGAGAGAAAGGGAGTGAAGTCCATAAAATGTTTTTCTAATGTTTCTTAAATTTACTGGTAAAACAAAAGTCAAAACAAAGATATAAAAATAGAAAGCGTTGATTAATCCAGGCCATATCCAATCCAGGTCATATGATGGGGTGTAGTCAAGGAGTAATAAAGAACAAGAACTAACAATCCCGACCCTGATCTATCAAAAAATTTTGTGGAAAAATGATCGATGGTGTATATAATAATTTATTCAAAAACAAATTTAAAACAAAACAGTTGCTTTGAAAAAATTGACTCCAGTGCCTGGTACTATGGCTATGTATGTATCTGAAGGCTTGTATGTGCCAAGAAATTCACTTGTCCATAAATCGAGTAGTGAATAGCCTTTCGTGTTGTTCAAACCGATTTCAGATAAAGTGAAAGAGTGCTAAATTTGAAAGCATTTTTACAATACAAAAATCACCATTAAACTAACTATTTTTGTATCATTCGAACGATTTAGCAAGGCCACAGCATATGAATATTGGTTGGTGGTTTCATTATAAGGGGTCATTTTCTTGACGAATCTTAAGACACTATCTTCCTAAAAAATTTTTAAAACTTTTATTAGGCACTAAATGATTGGCTTAATCGTCATTCGGGGCTGAAAAATTAATAAAATTTTAATGACTTAGTCAAGAGTCTAGAGATAACTCATAAACGTAATTTTTGGATTGCCTATACCCCCTCCCCCGTGCAATAGACAAAGGGGACATGTTCCTTCATTAGCCAAAATTTTATATTTTTTCTCTTTATCTTAATGGTTTTCCTTATGTTTTTTCATAAAATTTTGAAAAAAACATTACTATGTTCCTCTCCGTCGAGAAATCCTGCCTACGGCGCTGCCTCTCCCCATCTGGAATCTAGCGATGTCGATGGTTTGTTTTGATTACACCATGGATATGTTGCACCTTGAATTTCGCCCGATTTAAAATCAGGCGCCCGATCTTGAACGAACAATCTTAGGCTTAGCCTTAAGCATAGGTTTAAAGGCTAAGCCTAAGGTTAAGCCTAAGTCTAAGCCTAAGATTGTTCGTTCAAGATCGGGCGCCCCGATTCTGAATCGGGCGAAATTCAAGATCGAGTGCAACAGATATAAAGGGTAGGAATCGGGACAGATTCCATAATATAGGAGTTTTTGGGGTCTTAAAGGCATGAAAAGGGACAGCTGTTAGTAATTCAAATCTATATAACGGGTATAAAGATGAACCCCATCCAGTTAAGACTATTATTAGAAGAATTACTTCCTTTATCATTCTTCCCATAATTCCTAGAGGATCTTGGTCAACAGCAATAACATTTTTGTTGGTCAAAATTTCGAAACTTCCAGCCGATAAATTCCTCAAGTCAGCTGACATAACTAAAGGTACTGACCATATTGACCAAATCGACATTTGTGCCCTAGCCTGATCCAAAGTAATTTGGGCAAACCCGGCTTGAAACTTAAAATTTGAAGATTTTAAAATTAAAAAAAATTGTCTTACTGTATCCGGATCATTCCAATACCCAGGCCCATTAACTTTAATATATTGGTCTTGATTAAGTATCATCCAATCTATGGTAAGCATTATTTGAAACCAATTCGTTTTTATGTCCTCGAAAATTCGGTCTACGTTACAATTATTTACGAGTAATGTGTAGTTGATCTAAAGGTTGGAATAAATAGGATATATCCTAGACAAAATTTTACACACCAGCCATGGAGCCTCGGCTAATTTTGCTGCCCATTCAGTACCAAAAACAATTGGTCTACCAGTTTTATTTAGTGCCTGTGCCATTCTTGGGTAGCCTAAAAAATTTTTAATTGTCAAGGACATACATGGTCAAGCAGGGGGTACTGGGCCCCAAAATACGAATTGGTTCCAAAGGTTACTGTTGACCAAAAAAACGTCGACAGGCGAAAAAGTCGAAATACGAATTCGAAATTTTTTGGACCCTACGAATTGGAAATACGAAATCGTAGTCAAATACGAATTCGTATATATGTTTTGGACGTATTCGCCGTCAAAATACGAATTGGTCCATTAATTTTTCCCCCGATACGACGAATTANGGGGGGGGGGGGGGGGTACAGTACTCCCCCCCCATTGCCCATGTATGGTCAAGGGGTGCAAAAATAGACTCATTTTTGACTTATTGGAAAATAATTTTTTGTAACAAAAAAAACTCTCAGAAAATGGGGATTTTGTAAAAATAGAAAATTAATACATTTTTGACGAAAAAATCATAATTTGGGTCTATTAGAATTTTTTAAACTGAACAAAAACTTAAGAGAAAGATGATTTTTCCACTTGAAGCTGATTTCTCAGGGGTAAAGGTCTCATGACATGCCCTAAGATAGCCATTAGGGTTTCCAACTAGCGTCCTGGGCCGCGGCAGACCGGTCCATGTTGGACGAAGCAGGACCCGGTTTGATTAGACTTTATACTAGTGCCCAAGCCGCTGACGAGCCTACTCATATTTTTAATTTTTCATAAAAATTGACATTTTCCGATGGTTTTTAGTCAAATTTTAAGCTGAAAACCATTAAAAATGACATTTTTGGTGAAAAATCGAACTTTTTGAATGAGGTATTCAAAGTATAAAAATTGGCTTGCCGCAGCCCGGAACTGACACCCCGGACCATAGGTGCACAAGGGGAGGGGACTGTCCCTCCCCCTGATGTCGTCGTATCGGGGGTAAAAATGCGAAAACATGTCGTATTTTGGCCCGAGACGACATATTTTTTTACCAAAAATACGACATTTTTACGTTTGGGGGTCAAAAACATGTTGTACTTGGATAAGTATCCCCCTCCTCTACTTGTGCACCTATGTACCAGATTGCGGCCGGGCCCTTAGAAACCCTAATAGCCACTGCCCTGACCTTACCAATATTCAACCAATTTATATCCGGAACACATTGATCATATTTTATATAATCAATTTCCCAATCAGCAAATGTTTGAGCATCGACGTCCTCATGACCCCAGCAACCGGGATAATTCTTACAAGTTATATTACCTACATCTTCATATAGGCCTAATTTGAGACCTCTATCATGCATCTACAAATAAAAATTTAAGCAATATAATAAAAAATTTTTACATATTGAGAAAGATTGTTCATTCCAGAAGGGAATAATTCTGGATTTGCTACAAGTTTTCCATCAACCGAGCGATTCATTGACATCCAACAGTCGTCAATATAAATATAGGTATACCCGACATCTCGGAATCCTTTTGTTACTAAAAAGATTTTTTTTANTCAACCGAGCGATTCATTGACATCCAACAGTCGTCAATATAAATATAGGTATACCCGACATCTCGGAATCCTTTTGTTACTAAAAAGATTTTTTTTAGCTGTTATTAAGAAATTGACTTAACTTTATTGACATACCTAATATATCAGCAATTTTCTTATAGAAAGTCTCACTCATGCAATTGTCAGGATCATTCTTACAGTCTATATTGCAGTGAGCAGGTGGCATAGTACTCATCCATCCCATTGGAGGGAGTATAAAAAGTAAAAATATTTTGTTCAGAAAAACAAGTATACCTAGCTAACCCATTTTGCCATGAATTTGTAAAATTTATACAAATAAAAAATGAAATAAGCAAGTAGAGAATATGGGAGTACATAGTCAAATTTGGACAGATTCCTAGTTATGGTGATTTAAACAAAGGATGAAGAATGATAAGAATCACATGTAATTAATTCCACAGTTTTATTTGCTTATTTTACCAAACTAAATAATTTGTGTTTTGGAGAATCTATAGATTGATTACATAGCCTATCAATTTTGCACAATTTTATTTGCCATAAAAAATAACTAGCAAGTAATAAAAGAGTTCTTTTAATCATAACTATTCATCAAATCTTGGAAACTAGCAATAGTAATATTAACTAGAGACCGGACTGAGGCGGGGTACGACTGGGAATCCCCGGTTCCCCCGGGGTTTTTTGGGCCGACCGGGGAAACTGAGGATTTGATGCTGATCAATCCGGCTCCCTAGTTCCGGTTTTTTGACCGAGTAAACCGGGGATTTTTTTACAACATTTGCACGTTAATTTGTACATGTCTCTACACGGCCGAGACTATTTGCACGCATTTGTTGCAACCTTGCTAAGTCATAAAAGTTTATGTTTGAATCGTAAAAATTTACGAAGATTGACCCAAACTTTTTTTATGTAACTTGTTGTTCAGTTATTATCTTTTTTCCATAAATTTTTTTCAATTACCATGAATTTTTTTAGTTTATACTTGACATGAGTTCTATTATCTGGAAAATTGGATTATTTCGTAAATTGGCGGTTGAAAAGCCGAATGCATTGAATGTAAAAATATTCTTGATCGAAAGGATGGAAGTACGAAATCCCTTGTCAGACATCTGTTATCGATACTTCATGGAAAATCTGAATACATTAACATGCTTTTAAGCATTTTTCCCGATTTTCCATCTTACAAATTTTTGTGCGCCGTAATTAGTTAACGTTTTTGTGATTTCATCCAATTGAAGTTTAAAAATATTGAATTTGCTTTTCATTCTAATGTCTAATATTTGTTTAAAGGGCATTTGAAGTGCACAATGGACATAGATTCTGTCTTTGACCTTTTATGAGTTCTTTTTATGCATTTCAGCGCTTGTATGAGACTCAGATATATTTTGATGATAAATTCAATATTGGGTTGTTCAAAGTTCTGGGAGTTTTACATGAATTTTGGACCCGAAATTTTTTTAAAAACGACCCCTATAGAACTAATTTTATGAAGGGAACCGATTGCGCGCATTCCCGAAGCATGAAAACGCTTCCTCTTGTTCTGGGGCTTTTATCCCGTGTCCTCCCTTGACCATAAGGAGAAAATTTTCTGATTTCGGGAGGTCTATAGACCCCCTTGCCCCATGTGCTTGGCTACAATTGTAATTTTTTTGCACTCGGGAGTCCTCAGTTAAGTCAACTTTGAATTCTAACATCATCACTGTTTTCCCAATAATCAAAAACCCCCAGCTACACAAAATCAGACACTAAAACGTCATGATTATTTTTGAATTTTTTGATTGGCTTTTCGTTTCAATACATTTTCCCGTTATTCAATGGGAAGTTCAGAAGATTTTCGAGTATATGAATAAGCTATTTTACCTTAAGCATTTTTGCGCATAGAAGTGAAATTTGAGAATTGAAATTTTTAACTATAGTTTTCAAGGAAAATTTAGAGCAATCTTCGTCTAATTTTAAAATATGTTCCAAAATATCCATCAAAGAGATAATTCCGACATTAGAATAAGGATCTTCATGAAATATCGTAACTGGATAATTACATAATAGCTCAATGTAGCGCGGTGGTGCCGGAATACTAAAATATAAAGCTTACAAGAAATAATATGGAGTGTTGGAAAATCAATGAAGACTTTTTTCAAAAAATTCTCATGCAATTTTTTAGGGCTTCTTGAGCTCTGCTCTGTCGACCATCATCCACCAGAGGTAATTTCAGAGAAGCATTTTTGCAACTTGGTAATGCGCTAAATTGATTTCCCGAATGAAATTACCCCTGTGAGATGGTTTTTAGAACAGAATTCAAAAAATGTCCCTCGACCCTGGTTCAAGGAAAATTTGGGTGTATTGAAGCGAAAATTGCCTAAATCAAAGTCAATGTAATTTTTCAAGTTTAGAAAATACATGCAATCGATTCTTCGCATAAAATTAGCCCCTAGAACTTTGCATAAAACTTATAGGAAATCCATTCAATATGGGGGAGGAGCGGGTTATATAAGTCCACCCTGTATGCATACAGGGTGGACTTAAACGTTTGATTTAAAATGTCAACGCGATCGCAAAAGTTGTAGGGGACGAAAGAGAGAAGACAACTGTCACCAAAATCATCGGGATTGGAGACAAAAATTTTTTACGTGTACGTAAAATGTAAGAAGCGCTTGAAGAAAGGAAATGCTCGGAGGAAGAAGCGATCAAGAGTCTTCACACTCATCTTTTTTATCCCCTTCAAACGCGTTAGCGCTCGGCTCCCGGTACTAGCCAATATACCAGTAAATTCGATTTATTATGGGAGGGGTATCCCAACATGTAGGATTTCCTCTCTTAAATCAAATTTCTAATGGCGAAATAATATTTCCTTTGCCCCAAAAGTCCTGACTACACAAAATCAGCCTCTAAAACGTCGTATTTTTTGAATTTTATGAGGTCTAGCTTTTAGTTTATATATATATTTTTGATTTAATGAATATTTTCGAGTATATATTATCAAGATTTAGGTTTTTAAGTCAAAACATGATCTAAATAAGTTACCACATGAAGTGATAATTGGTGAGATTTTAATAAAGTTGTATAAATATTTTTATTAGAATTCGACATAGCCGATAACTTGAATGCCTTTGATTCTTTATTTAAAAGATTATATCGAGAAAGAATATTTGAAACTGAAAAAATGGAAAATATCTTGTCTAAAAAGCTTGTTTTTATACGAAAAGTTCTATGGAAACTAACTATAGAACTCAAATATCATGAATTTGATAACAATTTAGTTCAATATTTGAAATTAACAATAAATAAATAAATTGATCATTAATCTTATAATTTTGTATATAAGGTGCCAAAAATTAGATCTGGATGTTTTTTCCTTAGAAATTCCTCTATTGAGAGTTACCACTCTTTTGAACCCATTTTTCCAAGTTTAAACAGTTTGACTATAACCGCGTGAAGTTCGAACTTTGAGATTTTGCCTCTTACAAAATTATATTCTTTGACAGATCGTTTCAATTAACGAGTTCATTGATTCGTGCATGATCAGGAAATTTGAAATTTTTGTACAAAATATGGTAATAGGATGGAATGCACGCCACCATTTTAAGAGGATATTAGCCACATTTGCTATAATTCAAAATTGTCACAGTCAATTTCGATAAGTTTGGTTTCATTTTAAAGGTCTAATCCTTAGCTATCGAATGACACCAAGACCGTGGCTTGAATCGATCGCTGAGCTGAGATAAATGCAAAAGAGTCCAAAAAATGCGTATTTTCAAAAAATGCAAAAATTATCCAATTTGAACATTGTTTGAGTTATTGAAGCGAAATCGTCAACACGTAGTAAAATAAGGGTTAAAATTTGGAATTCTGTGTATTGAGAATAATGAACGGTATTGAAGCGATTTATTAAAAATTTAAATTTTTACAAAAAATCGATTTTTAAATTTGTTCTTTTGCTATTCATTTTTTGCACCAATCAACTGAACTCATGGAGAACGTAAAGCAACATCAAAACTTTCCAAATTCCTTCAGATTAAGAGGCAATCTGGAAAAGTCATACAAGGGGTGGGAGTACGCCAAAAAGTGTTGCTGTAAACTTGAAGCATAGATTATTTTTAAGTACCCAGTGAATTATTAGCAAAAACATATAAGTTAGGCCCCGCGCCTTTAAACTTGGAGAGAAATCGATTGTCAGTTTCTCAAAAATCATTATTTGGACCTTTTTTTGTTTTTACCATAACCTTTTTTCTACTGAAGCGTTTTCTATCATTTAAAGCACGTTTTTATTGCCATCTGTCCACCTTTCCAATGAGATCTCGATCGTGACCCAAGCCTTTATAGTTTTCGAGAAAAGTAACATTCTTTTCAAAAATAACGATTTTTACCCCTTCAAAAATCACTATTTGGGCTCTAGCTCGAAACTTTCTCACTACGCGAGATCCGAACTGCACATAAAAATAAATTAGAATTCCTGGCCGATATTCATGACCAAGTCCCTTTTCAGAAGTAGTTCCCTAAAAAATGTAAAAATCGCTAACAAGATGCTGTGTGCGCCTAAAACATAACAGGGACCATGGATGATTTTTTGGATCGGAAAATGATTTTTTATTTAGTACGTCAAAAGCTCAGGCATAAATTGTTAATTACGAAAGACAAACAATTTCGAGTTGAAACTTTTATTTTCACTTGAACTTTTTTGCATTTTTTTAAAATTTGCCATTGATAATATCGACAAAATTTCGGTTATAAGTGTTCAATGCTATTTTTCTATTATTTCTTCAAGTTTTCTCGTCGAAATAACCTCAAATTCGTGACCCCAAAAAGACCCCTAGAGGGTCAAAATGGGTAAATTTTAAAAAGTGCAAAAAATTATTAAATTTTTATTGAGACCAGTGTTGTTCCCTGGAACTCGAGAAACCAACATTAACATGCATTTATTTAGCCTTTATCAGAAATTTAAAACCTTTACCAACATGCCAGGCAATTCGTCAGATGTTAATCTCTATGTTCCATTCCTTGTACAGGTTTAACACATGGTATTAAAGTCCACTAAAGGCTATTAAAATTTATTAAAGGTATTTATGCCTTTAATAACCTTTAATAGCCTTTAGTGACCTTTAATAACTAGTGTTAAACCTGTACAAGGTATGGATCATAGAGATTAACGCCTGGCGAATAGCCTATCATGTTGGTAAGGTTTCAAATTTCTGATAAAGGTAGCATAAATGCATACTAATGTTGGTTCCTCGAGTACGAGTACCAGGGAACAACACTAATCGAGACCCTTATAAAAACACCAACCACAATGAAGAATATGATTCAAAAGTAATTTTAACCCTTATTTGCCCTTAAATCGTAGACTTTTTTGAATATGCATATCTTGGCCAATTTGAAAGTTACTTTAAAAATTTTTTAAATAAAATCTTCATTGCATAGCTATCTAGAACGTGGTCGTTCATCAAAATCCGATTAAACCTCAATGAAATTTGAAGGATTTGAAGTTTGAAAGTCCTTCTAGAAAAACCGACGCATGGGAAAATAAGGGTTAGAAAAAGACAAGTTTATTTATAACAAGTATACTTACTAGTTTCATACCCCTTACTGCATCTTTCATTCCCACAGCATTCTGTAACACTTTGAGCAATCCATAAAAATGTACTCCCCTCCTTAGAAAATGCGCTCCCCTAGATATATCTATCCCTAAATGGCCTATGCTTCGGCCAAATTTGCCCTCTCCCTCCATATCTGGACCCCCTATCCATCTATGAATTCGGTCGTCAAAATCTTATTTTTAGCACAAATGTCCTGGCTCGGAGATGATTTGTAAGAATGATGAAGCGTGTACTCCCGTCTTTCATGATCAAAGTGAAACAGGACCATTTCTGTTCCTAAATGATCATTTCTGTCGACCATGTTGCTTTATAAAACTAGAAACAATTTTTTCGATACAGCAACTTTAAACTAATATCTATGTATATCTTCAAGTTCGTATAGGATAGGGATGTTACATTGCCACGTTTTCGTGGCAAATGCACGAATTTGGACTTTTTGCCACGCGCCACGTTTTTGGACATTTTGCCACATTTTTGGACGTTGTGCCACGTTTTTTAAAGAAAAGATCAAATTAATCGGGACCGATAATTTAAAAAAAATATTTATAATGAGTTATGGACTAAAACGAATGTTTATTATTTCAGCATATAAACAAGCATTTTTCAATAAAAAAATTCGCCTGCGGCGCTGGTTTTTATATTGACTCAAGGATTTCAACAAAATTTTCGGAGCATTTTCAGCTTAAAAACAAGCATTTCTCAAACAATTTTTCGCCTGCGGCGCTGGTTATTGCATTGACTCAAGGATTTCAACAAAATTTTTGTCGAAAATTTCTAAGCGTTTTCCGCTTAAAAATGAGTGTTTTTCAGCAAAAAAATTTTCGCGCCTATCGGCGTGAAAAACAGAATTAAACTGATTTTGAAATTTTTTAAAAACTCGAAAAAATTGCCTTGGTTCCCCCTTATGTTTTTCTCAAATTTTTGAAAAATTTTCGAAAAAAACATAAGGGGGGACCCTTCTGTTTTGGACCACTTCTTAAATTTTGGGTCAGCCGCACACTCCTTTGCCCATGTCTGGACACGTAAATGCCACGCTTTGGCATGATCTTTGCCACGCTTTCTATTTTGGCATGTAACATCCCTAGTATAGGAAGCATCAAAAGTCACCAAATCACATGTATATACATGTAATCCTTTTTCATTTTCGTCGGTATTTTTATTCGTTAATAAAAAACTTGACATTTGAACTTAAAATATAAATCACTTAGCATCATGGGTTTTCGGCTTAAATCACGATGTATCAGTTAAAACTTGGATTACAAGCACCAGCTTTCAATTTATGGTCCCAAGTAGAAAATAAAATGGGTCTGCAATGATTTCTGAGAAGACGAAAACGGCTTCTAAGTATTACTTCAACAAAAAAAGAATTAAGGAATACAATTTTTGTATAAAAAATCGACTCTTCAATTTTTGTCTGAGCTAGGAAAATTTTTAAACGAAAATGTATGGAAAAATTTAAAGGTAGAAAGTTTTGCATTACCGCTAGAGCAGGGTTTCGTTTCAATATACACACTTATGGCGGAAATTCCATTTTTACAATTATGTTAAAATTTTCATAAAAATGCGATTGCAGCATGTTTTTATAACTCTATCAGACAAATAAAATGGAATAAAAATTATCCAATTTGAACATTGTTTTGAGTTATTGAAACGAAAACATGAATCAGAATTTTCGTTTCAATAACTCAAAACAATGTTCAAATTAATATTTTTAGTCCTCTTAGGGGTATTTTTAAGCGAAAATACATTGGTGATGTTATTTTTGCGTGAAAATCAATAAATAATGCTCATGGAACATTGCCTCCCTGGAGCACCCGAGTAACGCAAAATGATGGGCTTGAAGAAAATGGCTTTTTGAAATAAAAAATTTTAAAAATGAAGTTTTTCAGAATTATTTATTGATTTTTATGTAAAAATAACATACGAATGTGTTTCTCGCTTAAAAATACCCCTAATAGGATGCTTTCGGCCAATTTTAAAAGAAAAAAATTTCGACTTTTTGATCATGATAAGTGTCTACTAACAAGTGAACTAGCTCAAAAATTTCTTATTTTTTGGTTTTTTGATGTAAAAAATTAAATCATATTATCAATTACAAATTTTTGCGTAGCATCTAGTATATTTAATTTCCGTTAACATTATTCTATGATGCACCCAAGTAATTGACATTTAAATATAATCTTATACATCACATGCAATTTTTTTCCAGGATTAAGTCATATTGAGTTCTTGATCTCGAAAAACTACAATATGACCCTGCAGGAATGTTTCAAAAGGAACTACAGTCGACCCTCAATTGTCCGACTCCCTCGGGAGGGGTCGGATAATCGAATCGACGGGAGGGTTTTGATGTACAGTCAACCCTCGGTTATCCGACCGGTCGGTCGCGACCCCCTCCCGTCGATTAGGAAAACCTCGATTATCCGACCGGTGGGGAGGGGTCGCGACCCCTCCGAGGGTGGGGGGTCGGATAATCGAGGTTCGAAATACAGTCAGAACTCGATTATCCGACCCCCTCGGGAGGGATCGGATAATCGAATCAACGGGAGGAGGTCGGATAATAGAGGTTCGAAATATCGACTATCCGACCCCTCCCGGAGGGGAGGGGAGGGGGGTCGGATAATCGAGGGTTGACTGTATGAAATTTGTCAAAATGAAAGGTTAAAATTCTACGTCCAATTTATGAGAAGTCTCTTTTGACAAATTTTCCCCATGAGTTAATCTCACCAAATAAATCCAACTTGAGCCAGCTCGAACCGCTTAAGGTAACCTTTGAACGCTCAAGAAAATGTCTCTTAAAAAATATGCAGCTCCATTAGCAAAGTAACATACAAATTTTTTATTTGACATTAAAAGCTTTCTATTTTTCAGACTGTGACGGTCTATGACTGTAATCTAAGCTCTCACATGCTTTTATATATAAATAACACAGCTCATTAGAGATTTGAAGCAAACGGAAGTTATACTAAGCTAAGATCAAGAATTATAACCTTTTATTAAGATATATAAATCTCTAATATTTTTACAATATACAGGGTGTTCAATAATTACTACGGACTTTTGAAAATTTACAAAAAATCGAGTTTAATTCCATTTCCGTCGTCGAGGTCTCATTTGATTGCCCCCGTCAGGATGTTTTTTAGAAAAAAATTTTATCGAAAAAGCTTCGATTTTTTAGCTCAAAAATACAAAAAATTGGCGTTCTTCGAGTTTCTACCCTAGTTTGTTCTACAGTTTCTGCCCAAAATTGCGGATTTTTTTTCTCAGGGGTTTTTGGCTATGGCGAACACGATCCAACTGAATTTTTTAATTTGAACCACTGTAAGGCTCCCTTCTGAATGGAGCATCTTCATAAAATCAAAGCATTTTTACCCTATCAAAAATGACTTCAATTTAGCTAATTTTTTATACTCGGAGGTTTTTTGACACGGCGAGCACGAATTTAAAAGAATATTTTGAGCTTGACTTATGTAAGGTACCCTTTTCGACCATGTTATCCAACAATGAAACTTTGATTTTTATGTAAATTTAAAAAATTCGAGTTTAAGACGATATCTTGAACACTCGTTCTGGAGGAAGTATATTGTTTCTTTTAGCCTGAAGAAGTCGTTATACGACGAAACGTCGCGAATAAACGTATTTCATATTCCTATCGCTAGTGATATCTTGGTCTATCAATACCTTGTTATCTTACTGGAGGAAGTAGTGTTAAAATGTTCGAGCGTGTTCCAAGTTGAATTTGTTTATTAAATATAAAGCATGGAAAAATTTTTAAAGTCGTTTTGAGTCAACCCGCGGCCGACCAGGATTCCAAAACCTTGTCTGAAGCTCAAAAACCTGTTTTTACTTTGATTTTTTGAATTTTCCAACTCGTCTAAAACATCCTAGATTATTTTTTTCGTCCAAAATTTGCCACAGGTCAATGTATTCTAACATGGCGAACATTTCGTGTTTTAGAAAAAAATCCGAAAGATTTCGATTTTTGAGCCGTTTTTACACGTGGGAGTAGCTGGGGGGATCGAAAAATTTTTTCCTCGGATTTTTTCAAAAACATGCTAGAAATGTTCGCCATGTTGGAATAATCGACCAGTGACAAATTTGGATAAAAATAATAATCCAGAGTGTTTTAGACGGGTTAGAAAATTCAAAAAATCCACGTAAAATCGGTTTTTGAGCTTCATACAAGGTTTTGGAATTTTGGTCGACCGCGGATTGAATCAAAATGTCTTTAAAAAACTTTTCCATTTCAAACTAAAAAATCATATGGCACAAATTATCTCTTTTTAAGTTTATGCGAGGCATTTATTGGACCCGTACGATCATTGTTGAGGTATCTGACATCAATCGAGACTGATTTTTCATGATTGTTCATTTACGTTTTTGGTCTTCTTCTCAAAATCACACGCATTCCGGGAACTTTTGACTTGTAGAGGACACAATTAACTGGTGAGAAGAAGCAGTTCTTGTCATATTTTGTTTTTCCAAAGCTTTCATGCTCCATTCTAAAAAAGATGGATGAAAAAACATCGAAATTTACAAAGTTAAATTTTTTGAAAAATCGAAATTTTGTTCAAAAGTTGATTTTTTCATGCCAAAAGTCGATTTTTACAGAAATCATCTTATTAAAGGGGGGGTATTCTTTAGGGACTAATCTCCGAAAAAAAATTTTGTTCTTCTTTTTTTTATAAAAACATCACTTTTAGGGGTAATTTTATGCGAGAAATCGATTGCGCGCATCGAAAAATTCTGAAAAAATTTTTCGGGGGTCAAAAAATTGAAAAAAATGCGTCAAAATTAGGGGTTGTAAATTTTAACCCCAACAAAATCATTTTTAGGGGTAATTTTGTGCGAGGAATCGATTGCGCGCATCGAAAAAATTTGAAAAAATTTTTTAGGGGTCAAAAACCCTCAAAAATAATTTTGTTGGGGTTAAAACTTACAACCCCTAATTTTGACGCATTTTTTTCACTTTTTTGACCCCTAAAAAA
>OZJO01021172.1:0-40557 GCA_900406225.1 Acrobeloides nanus
ATGTATAAAGGCGTTAATATTTTCACAAAATTTGTTTCAATTTCCTTAAATTATTGCCGTTTGAATAATTAAAACATGAATAAATACGTGTTATTCATCAGAATTTTTTGATTCATCATAGTTGATATTATATTATACAGACCAGGCTTGTTATATCTTTTTTTCAAAGGTTTTTCTTTTACTTTGGAGCAAAACCTTTATACTTTTAAAGGTCATTTATTTTCAACACAAAGCTTTTAAGAAAAGCATTTTTATATTTTTCTTAAAAATTACCGAAATTTCTCTTTTTTTCAACCAAAAATAAGCAAAATATTCTCCTGTACTACTTCACCCTGTACTATAAATAAATGTAAATATTATTTAGCTTTGTAGTCGTAAATTCCTTGATAAGAGCGGCGTCGAGCTTTTTGGCGAGAACTAATCTACTTATTTTTAAGACCTGAATTATTCGTGTATAACATGACAGAAGTGGAAAATATACATTCCAATGGAAACAGCAATCTTATAAATGGTTCTACGATGAGCAAACCATTATTGGAATTATATGTAAAAGTAAGCTTTACTAAAAAATTAAAATTTTCTTTAAAAAATATCTTTAAAATGTTTGCAAAAATTTTACAAGTATATGCTATAAGAGGCAATATCTCGAAAATACACACAGGGGTGGGAGTACGCTAAAAAGGGTTGCTACAAACTTGAAGCCTAGGTTATTTTTATGTACCTAGTGAGTGATTAACAAAAACATATAAGGGTCGCTACAAGCTATCGTACGAAAGTACGACGGTCCCACAAGCTATCGTACCAAATCATCGTGCCATCGTAAAATTAACGTAAAGGTACGATGAAATCGCCACAAGCTGTCGTACGATCGTACGACGCAGTACGATGGCATCGTACGAAATTCGTACGATAACTTGTGGCGATTTAATCGTACCTTTACGTTAATTTTACGATGGCACGATGATTTGGTACGATAGCTTGTGCCGTTGCTTGTGGTGGTACGATAGCTTGTGCCGACCCTAAGTTAGATCCCGCGCTTTTAAACTTATGGAGAAATCGAGGAATCAGGGTCATGCGGGAATTTCAGATTCAAAATCGCAACTCAAACATCGCCAACTTCAAATGCGATTATCTCGACGTCGATAACGATTCAGAATTTACTGTAAAAACAAAAAATGCTCCATTTTTCATAGATTTTCCGAATATACATAAATTATGGCAAATTTCGCTAATCTAAAGAATTTTCAATTTTTACATACGTACTTTGTTAGCGATTTTTGCACTTTGGGATGCTCGACTTATGAAAAGGGGCTTGGCCATGGATATCGGCCAGGAATTCTAGTTTATTTTTATGTGTGTCTCGATAACTCCCTCTGACGGAAAATTTCGAGCTAGATCCCAAATAGTGAATTTTTGATGGGATCAAAAATTGTTATATTTGGAAAGAAAGTCATTTTTCTCGAAAACTATAAAGGCTTGGGTCATAGTAGAGGTATCGTTGGAAAGAGGCACAACTGGCAATAAAAGCACGCTTTAAATTGTAGGAAATGCATTAGTAAAAAAAAGTTATAATAAAAACAAAAATAGGGTCCAGATGACGATTTTTGCGAAAATGACATCTCGATTTCTTCATAAGTTTAAAGGCGCGGAACCTAACTTATATGTTTCTGTTAATCACTCACTAGGTACATAGAAATAACCTAGGCTTCAAGTTTGTAGCAACACCTTTTGGCGTACTCCCACCCCCTTAAGGACTATTTTCGATATTTCGAGACATTGCCTCATAAAACTTTTACTTTCAAGATTTTAATTTTAGGCATCTGGTATTGATTCTCGTCGCATTGGTGCATGCTTATTCTGCCAGGAGTTTTGGATGGAGCTTTACGCACTATATGAAGTCGGTTGCGTTCGCGTTGAAGTAAAAACAGTTAATGTCAATTCAGAAGCTTTCAAAAAGAATTTTTTGGGTGCACAGCCTCCAATTATGGTAGAAGAAGAAAAGTATAGTTTAGAAAAGTGCTATTTTTAATCAAGTTTCATTTATGATTTTAGAGGTGTTACGTATAATGATAATCGGGATATTGAAGGGCGTATTTTCCATTTGGCAAAAGAATTTCATATTCCATTGTTTGAAAAGGACCCTTTAGTTGAGAAGCATATCTCAAGTCTTTATAGAGTAAAATTTCCAATTGTAAAACAAAATTAGCTGAATCAATTTCTAGAACTTTAAAGTTTTCTTGCGTGCCAAAGCTGACTATGATAAGGGAAAGAAACAGCCCAGCCCGGTTGAAGGTTTGCCTCCTCAAATTTCTTCGTCACATAATAAACTAGTTGAGCAATTAGCCAGTATTGACCAGGTAATTTGCAAAAACTTAAAGGTCACAAAAATAGATATTTTTAAAGTAGCCTATCTTGTAGAGCATAAAATAATGGGGAACTTTGGTCAATAAAGTTATATTTTTTGAGCTAAACTGAAGAATTTTTATGTTGTTAACTTTTCCCAATTATTCGTGTCAATACACAAAAAATTCTTTTTTTTCACTCGACCAGTTAGAAGTCAATATCAATTTTAGCTATTATCACAGCGCAAATCACGATACTTATTGGGAGATAGTATGACTGAATACGATTGTGAATTAATGCCACGTTTACATCATATGAGAATTGTTGGTCAACAACTTCTTGGGTTTGACATTCCTCATAACTTCACTTATTTGTGGAACTACATTCTAACTGCCTATAGGACAGCAGCATTTATTGAATCTTGCCCTGCAGACCAAGACATCGTCCATCATTACAAAGTAAATTGTGAAAAAAANGGTTTGACATTCCTCATAACTTCACTTATTTGTGGAACTACATTCTAACTGCCTATAGGACAGCAGCATTTATTGAATCTTGCCCTGCAGACCAAGACATCGTCCATCATTACAAAGTAAATTGTGAAAAAAAAGGAAAAACGCAATGAATTTTAAATTTAGGAGCAACTCAATATTCATACGAATCAGCGTGAAACCCTTATGGCGCCGACTAAGACACACACAATTCCTGAAGATGTCCTGTCCGATATAAGGAGACTAGGATTAGATCAATAATTAATTGGCTAATTATATACTGATCCTACTACTATAAACGTATAATGTTTGTGTGTTCGTTGTCCAGCCGATCTCGGAAACGCTTGATTTAAACTTTCAGTACCAAAACAAAAGTTATAGGGGACGATGAGAGAAGACGATCATCAAAACCATCAAAATCGGAAACAAAAAAATTATTTTGCTTCGGTATATATTTTACTCTAGAGTAAAATATTTTTATTTATGAACCGCTCGGAAGTTCCCTTCTTCTCCTCTCCGAGCGCGTTAGCGCTCGGCTCCCGGCGCTTCAAAATTAAATATTTATTTTTTAAATTATTTTTTAAGAGACAATATCTCGAAATATTGAAGATGAACATTAAAAGGTTATTTTTTTGGTGGGACTACACCAAAAAGTATTGCTATAAACTTAAAGCCTAGGTTATTTTTAAATATCCAGTGAGTGGTTAACAAAAACATATAAGTTAGGTCCCGCCTTTAAACTTATGGAGAAATCAAGGTGTTGAATTTCACCAAAATCGTTCTCCAGACCCTTTCATTGTTTTTTTTACCATAAACCTCGTTTATATGTAGTATCAGGTGTATCAGTAAATCGTTGCGCATGGATTTATCTTGCTAGGAAAAGACTTGGAAATGAAACAAAATCGCCATATCTCCCCCCAATTCAGTCCGATTCGTCTGTTTACATGTATAACAGGGGTTTTACACACGGGAATTGATTCTCAATGGAATTGGGCGGTAAAAAATTTTCCTAGTTCCCTAGACCCCTAAAATCCGAAATATCGGTTTTTGCCAGTAGAGCCACTTCTTAAACTTTTCGCCAAAAAATAACACCAGAATCGATTCAGCAGGTATAAAAAATCCCAGAAATACTTTGCTGTCCTTTCCAGAACTCAAAGTTAAGCCATTTTACGAAAAAAGGTCAAAAATCGACTTTTGCAAAAAAAAATTCGATTTTCGCAGGATTGAGTCCTGGAAAGGGAAATAAAGTTTTTTTCGGAGGTTTTTCAGTATGGAGAATCGATTTCCGGTGTTATTTTTTTTACAGTCCTAGTGCCTAAGTTAAACCCATGCGTAACGATTTACCGATATAACTGATAGTAGTATTTTTAACAAAAAATTTTTTGCTTTTTATTAAAGCCGCCTTAATTAAAATTTTTCTTATATTTTTTACTACATGTTTGTCATCATGCTGTCAAAAAAAGAAAAAACATTTATTATTGTGCCGGTCTTTAAATATAATTTTGAAAAATAAAAATTGATACAGAATACATGGTGATCAAAAAGGTTACCACACGATTTTTAATCTTATTTTTATGATTTTCCAAGAATTTTATCGTTATGATGCAAAGTTTTTGAAGGTGGTTTTACATGAGAATCGATTGCGAGCATTTTAGTAGCATGAAAAAATTTATCTGACCCTGATACAGGCGCTTTTAGCTTCAATAAACATGTTTTGTCATGATTCAATGTCAATGGATCTAAGTTGTGTTCTTTTCTGAAAATCATCTTCCGGTGGTAATTTTATACGAGAAATCTATTGCGCGTATTGCCGAGATGCTAAATGCTTCTCTGACCCATGTTCAGGGAAGAGGTAGGTCTATTGAAACGAAAATCGATAAATCCAAAATAGATACTTTAAATCAAGAAAAACATGTCGAAGAGAAAATCTCCTGAATCAGGGTCAGGTAAATTTTTTCATGCTTCAAAAATACGCGCAACCGATTCCTCACGCAAAATTACCCCGAAAACTTTGCATCTTAACGATAAAACTCATGAAACATCATAAAAATAAGATTAAAAAATCGTGCGGGAACGTTTTGATCACCCTGTATTACCTTGACCACAAAGAATTTCATAAATCATATATCAGTCAATTTATTTGATAAGTTGAAAGGCTTCATTATTCAATCGGAATCTGAGTCGATGGCAGCTCTGCGACGATCAAACTAAAATTATTCAAGTCACATATAGGTAATACCCTTAAAGTTATTAAATTAATGAAGTCAACATGAAGTTCACAGAAAAGAATTATGCGGCCAATACACACAAAAATATGTGTAATACAAAGCGGTGCACAAATTTTTAAATGTTTTTGCGCGCTGTAGCATTTTCAAAGATGGGAGAAATAAGGAAAAATTCTTTTTCTTCTAAATTGTAATTCCTGAAGGCTCGTTTGCATACTCAGTGTCAACAATAACTTTTTACATACTCAGCATCCACACTAGCGTCGACGCAAGCATCAACATTATACTCAGCGTCTACGCTAGCATTGACTCTAGTGTAGGGATGTTACACTCAATTTTAGAAAAGGAGGCAATAAATCTCCAAAAAGGAAGCAATTTTTTCAAATTATTTGTTGTAAAATTTCAACTAAATTCTAAATTAATTTTTTTTCCTCAGGGTTTAAATCTATTGAAAGATTTAACCCTAAGCTAAGTATCATTGCAAAAGTTGTAAGGACGATGAGAGAAGACGATTGACACCAAAATTATCGAGATCGGAGAAAAATTTTTTATTTTTTGCCCTATCATTTTTTACCAAGGAGAAAAATTCGAATTGTCAAAAAGTTCTCTAAATCGGCTGATTTTTTGTATTTGGTGGTTTTCGGGTATGAGGAACTCGAATTCGAAGGAATTTTTAATTTTGATCACAGGAAATTTTTTCCCATTTTTTACTACATAAACTTTACACATATGTAAAACTTCAATTTTTACATTT
Source organism: Acrobeloides nanus (assembly GCA_900406225.1). Taxonomy (NCBI): domain Eukaryota; kingdom Metazoa; phylum Nematoda; class Chromadorea; order Rhabditida; family Cephalobidae; genus Acrobeloides; species Acrobeloides nanus. Next base: position 5,814 of record OZJO01021172.1, read on the forward strand.
TTCAGCGTAGCTCAGGAGCACCTCTCGGAATCGCACTCGGAGAAACCGCGAGCGCGCTCGGCACCCGGTGCTAACGCGCTCGCTAGATGACTTTAATAATTAGTACCGGAAACAATCGCCTTCGGCGCTCGCTGTTTCTCCAAGAGTGACACGATCGGCACTTCAAAGAGCTCTGAAACCTACTTAAGTTAAATTTTTATTTTTAGAAAGTTTTATACATATGTAAATTTACGAAGCTTAAAAAAAATTTCTGATTCGACCCTTTCCTGCGATCAAAATTTAAAATTTTCGAATTCGTGTTTCCCATACCCGAAAACCCCCAGGTACAAAAAATCAGTCGATTTGGAGAACTTTTGAAAAATCGATTTTTTCACTTCGTTCCTGTACTGAAAAACGTGTAAAAAAGTTTTTCATGTCAAGGTATAGGCTAAAACATCCGAAAATATGTTTAAAACACCTAATATCAAGCATTTTAATTACCTTAACTGTGGTCGTTTTGTTACTTCGTTCTGAAATTTGATCTAATAGTTTTTTAAGCTCATCATCTGACAGTTTTCCTGCTATTTGACCAGTTCTAAAAATAATTAAATAAATAGGTTATAACATAGATGTAGCCAATGGGTGATAAGGGGCTATTCCCTTTGTTGAAAAAATGAAAAAAATTCTCTTAGTCCCCTTATGTTTTTGAATAAGCGATTTAAATAAAAAAATTTGCAATATTAGCTCCTGTTGCGAAATTCTGGCTACGTATATTGGTTATACCCATAGTGACTAACTATGTACAATTTAACCAAAATGGCACACCCTATAATAAAAGTTATACCTGGCCATTTGAATGATCATACTTTCTACCATTTTTCCTTTGTCTGGTTTTGCCACTAATAGATTATTCAATCTTGCTAAAGCATCTTGTGCCAATACCTAAAAATAATGGTAATATATGTAGAGACCGGCACGTTTATCGATTTTGACCAAAAACTTGAATCACGAAAATGTGTCGCTTTTTTAAACAATGTAAAAAAATTTTCCTCGAAATTTTCAAAATTTTTTGGTAAAACGCTTCAAACTATGTTACTAATGAAAGTAAATTAGAGCTATTGTCTAAAATATTTAAAATTGCATGAAATAAATCTCATTTTTTGACAGAAAAATGTTCCTGAATAGGAGGTGTTTTGAATAATCGTGAGAAATTTGTTTTAAATTCATAAAAACGCTTCTCGGGCAAGTGATTTTCGAAAATTATAGAAAAAAATCTACTTGTCAAGCAAAAAATTTCTAGATCGCTGAAAGCGATATAAAAAAATGATAGTTTAGCTCTTAGTTAATTTTTAAAAACTTTTAACAAATTGGCTACTTGGCCCATTAGATCCTACGCCGTTTTTTATTCTTACGATCCGAAATAAAAACCCCTATCAAAGTTTTGACCGTATTTTTCATGTTACTCTTTTGTTCTAATCACTCAATTTTATCAAACCTCTGAGTATTAAATTTCTAGTCTATAAATATATATTTATAAAAAATCACCTGTGTTAAAATCGTATTTTTTAACATTTCTTGTTGCTCCCTTGTATCTCGTTTTTCGTCGTTAGTTACATTTTTAGACTAAAAATAATATTTAATAAATTTGAAAAAACTATATTGATAGAAAAATCCATATAATTTGGATGTTAGGATGAAGGTACCCCCTTGTGCGCCGGAATAATCAAAGGGGAAGGACCCTTCGAGGTTGAGCTAAAATAATATTTAAGTGGCTAAATTATGACTACAATTTCCTCCTAAGGAAATATTTCTTTAAACAAATTTAGAACCATCTATCAGTACACAGGATTTTCTTTCGAAAAATCAATTTTTACAGTTTCGCTCAAAAACATCTGAAATATTTTTTCTGGCAAGAATACCCGATTTGGCTTTATTTTTTGAAAAATTAAAATTTTGGTTCATCGCTCATTGAACCTTGCACTCGTTATGCACCAAACTATCTACTACAAATTCATATCTCAATCAAATAAAAAGATTTTGCTCCGAAAATTTTTTTGGATCCATAAAGCTGCATGAATTTCATTTTCTGATTCAATTCAGCCTAAGTTTTCAGCATTATTTACAAAATAAAACGTATTGCAACTTTTCATAAAATTGGACCCATATCAAAGGGGTTAAGTCAAAATTATTTAATTTTCAAAAAAATAAAGCCAAGTCAGGGGTATTATTGCCAGAAAAAAATATTTCACATATTTTTGAGTGAAACTGTAAAAGTTGATTTTTCGAAAAAAAAAGTCCTCGTACGGCCCTGCCATCTATCCACCAGGCCAAAAATTCTCGACTTCCTTGCTCATGTCTAATAAAAAAATACCTTCAATTCTGCCATTCGTTTAGCTCTTATTGCAGATAAATCGTCTTCTGACATCTCTAAATAATTTATCTCAAAAGATTAAAAGGCGATATATCGCAACCTCAAACCGATGGAGAATGTAGTAAAAAAGTTTTTCCGTTTTCTTTGAAACCATCATATATCCCCCCCCCCATTTTTGTGGTCACTAAGCACGAATTTGAAATCCGTTTTCGATCCGAGCCTTAGCTAGCTGTGTGCTGAGGTTCGTTTTTTGAAATTAGTGCTCAATGATTTGCCAAGGGGACGTTATAAGAACAGATAAAGTAGAATTCATCATCTTTCTAATGTCATCAAAACCATTTGATATGGATTTAAATTTATGGAGTTTATTTTAATAAATCTAGAACCATATGCATCAGTGGAAAATTTTTGAGAAAAACCACAAATTTGAAGTTGAGTACTATTTTCAAAAAGCCGAAAATCATCACCGGGCCAAAGCTTGGATCAAAAAACGAAATTCAATTCGTGCTCAGCGACTACAAAAATGGGAATCACATATTGGTTTCAAAGAAAACGGAAAACTTTTTTTACTACGTCCTCCATTATATTGAACTAGGTTCGAAAAGTCAAGATATCGCCTCCTAATTAGGAAATTCGATAAATTCGTTTGCATGACTGTGTATTTGCAAGACAAATCCGCTTTTTTGAAAAACTTGATAATGGTAAACAATTTTAAATGATAAAAAAATTGAAATACATTGAGGATCAAATTTTTTTGAGCAAATAAAGTTCTCAGATTTTTTGGAAACTATATGAACATTTTAAAATTTAATTACAGTATTAAGAAAAATGCTTTAATATTTAAAGAAATTTAAAGAAAAAATATATTAGGTACGATTGGCATTATATAAGATTTTTTTACAATTTATTCATTTTTGCAAGCACACAATTCCTTATCTAATATTTGAACATGTATCTGTAACGCTGTGATTAGAATTATGGGTAAATGATTGTGGCTCGAGAGCGTAATTTTTGGTCTGGCTTGGGAGAGGGGGTCTTTCGAAGACCTTTTTTGGAAATTTTTTATATTTGAATTATTGTTTCCTATGCAAAAACAGCGCCGAGGAGAAAAAAATTGAAAATGCTTGTTTTTAAGCTGAAAGTACTCAGAAAATTTCAATTTTTTTATAAAAAGTTGGCAAATTTGTTGAAAAATAGGGAATCTTGATGAAAAGATGGAAAATTTGGTCAATTTTTGGTAAAAAGTCATAATAGGGAACCTTTAGGATTTAAAATTTTTTTAAATAAATTTTGGGCAAAAACATAATGGGGGATCAAGGAAGTTTTTTCTCTTTTTTTCGGCTTGAGGGTAGGAACCCCGTAATTTGTGGTTGGGTAAGGGTTGTGTTGAAATCAAAGTTAATATATCTAAATTTGCGTTGTTTCACCTTCTACAAAGTGTAAAAAGAGTTATTGAAAAAGCTTTTAACCATAAAAAGTTATGATCATTTCGTGGAACCATAATTTTGATCCCAAAAACTACATTTTGGGCTCTAACTCCCCAATGTAGAGTCGGCAGGAAAATTTTTTGCGGTTTTTAGTACTCCCACCATGAGTAAAAAATTGGCAATGTTTGGACAAAATAGATGTCATCACTGGGATGTTCCCTTGTTAGCATGATTGAAAAAATTGTCGATCGAATGAAAAAGTTTGATTGAAAAAAAGCCAGAAAAACATTTTCCGATTGAAAAAATAACCCCTCGGGGCTATTTTAGAGGAAATACGGTTGTTGAAATTGGAATGTTTGAACCACTAAACATTGATTTTTCTCGTCAAAACCCTTCCAGGGGCCAAAAAGTGCTTCCAAAGGTTTTGAACAGGAAAATAGATTTTTAGGCTTCAAAAATTCCAATTTCATTTAAAAACACCATTTTTGACTATGCCCAACAAGTTCTAATCATTTTTGAACAAAGCTGAGATAATCGAATTTTTGAGTTTTTTCTGCCCATTTGGCACCATTGGGAAAAAATCGATTTTTCCAGAATTTTATCAATTTGTCTAAAAATGGTTGAGAATGATTCCATAAAATCAAATATTTATTAATTTTGATCGAAAAGGACCAAGTTTTTTCACTTTTCTCTCTTTTAGCACTATTTTGACCAGCGTGTATATTAAACAAGTTTAATATACCTTTTGAACATTTCTCGAAAATGTTTAATCGGGTCGGTATTCGAATCTATACATCTTATCTCGGCTGTAGTAGTTTTTAAAAATTTTATAATACTAGTTAATTCGTTTAATTTCGAAAATTAAAGTGCAATCGTAGAGTCCTAACCATTTGGACATGAGGGATTGTTCCCCGCGTAACTTTTATGTAATTTTCGGGATCCGTAGTATAGTCTATTTTTTCGTCAAAGATTTTTTTCTTTTATAAAATTTTTCCGATTGAATCAGGAATTAAAATAAGAATTGTTTATTGAAACGAAAAAAAATTTAAATTCTTTGAGAGAAATTCAAAAATTCTAATATAGTTTGTAGTTCGTATTCAGAGATTAGAAAATTCTTTCAAAGAATTTAAATTTTTTTTCGTTTCAATAAACAATTCTTATTTTAATTCCTGATTCAATCGGAAAAATTTTATAAAAGAAAAAAATCTTTGACGAAAAAATAGACTATATATTATAAGGTTGATCTAGAGGTCGCAAATGCGTCAACGTAATGACAGATTTGTACGTCAATTGGATTGACAGAATTGACGTAAATTGACAGACGTTGACGTACGATTGCGGGAAATTTAAATCAACTTCATTTTACTAAGTTTTTTCTCTTTGATAAGTTCGGCAAAAGTCAACAAAATATATAAAATTTTCGAAAAGTCAATGCCAAAAAATTTTTTAATAAATTTCTTTGTTGTGTCGAATTTATCAAAGAGCAAAAACTTAGTAAAGTGTAGTTGATTACGTCAATTTACGTCAACGTGCACGTTGACGTAACGTCAACAGATCGATTGTGGGTTCTGTCAATACGTCAACGTAATTGACAGTCTGTCAATCTGTTGACGTAATGTTGACATGACGTATTTGTGACCTCTAGGTTGATCACCCTAATACTTTGTTCCGGATGTCCATATTGTCAAATGCTTCCCTATAAAATTCAAAAAATGTATTTTGTTTTAACCCATGAAAAATGATTCACTATTATTCTAGCTTTCTTACTCTTATCACTAATTCTAGTTTCCGACGTTGTTTAGAATTTAATAAGGTATTATCCTAAAGATTCGATGGTTTTCTTTTCTTTTATACTTTGTCCCTTAATGCTCTTATTAATCCTCCTTTATATTTATCATTTCTTTAAAGAAAGAATCACTTTCTAGTCTTAAGAATTTGTGAAAATATTTGGAGCTAGTTCACTATTGGTGTGGCACTTATCATGGTCCAATTCAAATTTTTCTTTAAAATCGACTGAAAAACTTCTATTTAGGGTTTTTTAGTTTAGAAACACGTTGCTGATATTATTTTTGCGTGAAAACCTAGAAAAATGTATAAAATTAAAAGTATTTCTTTTGGACTTCGTTTTCATTCTCTTCTTTTTCTCTGATTTTTTGTGTCGCTGATTTTTCAGATCAATTTGATTACTTTTTCAATTTTTTAAATGCCAATTAACGAATTACAGGGTGGCCAAAAAAAAAGTGGATTNTGATTTTTTGTGTCGCTGATTTTTCAGATCAATTTGATTACTTTTTCAATTTTTTAAATGCCAATTAACGAATTACAAGCTTTTCACTTGGAAGACTTCTATGAAAAGTTGCGACTTCTAGATGAGCAATTCAAGCACTGGCTGATATCCATACGTCTACTTCATGGCTCGATGATTTGCGCTTGAGGTAATCAAATGAAACTCATGGGTGGAAATCGTGGCAGTGAAATTTGGAGGTGTCAACGTCAGCTTCACAGACTCACCGCACCTGCGAGAGGTTTTAAGGCTGGTTTGCTTGCGAGAGGCTGATTTTTATGGCATTTTTTCTAGATTTTCACGCAAAAATAACATCAACGTGTTCCTCAACTAAAAAACCCTAAATAGAAGTTTTTCAGTTGATTTTAAAGATTTTGGACCATGATAAGTGCCACACAAATAGTGAACTAGCTCCAAATATTTTTTATCTGATTTTTAAATTAACAGGAAAATTAAATTTTCGTTATAAGTAAACAATTTATTCTCAAAATTCCTTTTTACTTTCTGAGAAGATCAAAATCGAAAAAAAAATGATAGACAAATTTTTCCATGTAATTTTAAGGGGATTTCTTCGACAACCTTTTTTGATGATAAAATACAAATTTTCGTCCTCCGGGGCCGAACACTTCCTGTTTAAGATGCTATCACCAAATCGAATACGGTCAAGTGTGATAGACGTTTCCTCAATTTTTTTAAATTTTCGAACCCGAGGTATAGATTGTGCAAAAATATTTTAATTTCTACCATCTTATATACAGGGTGGGTTTAAGTAAACCTCTCCCAAATAACGAATAAATTTTGCATGGTTCTTTGATGGAAAAATTGCGGGGTAATTTTATGAGAGAAATAGATTGCGCACATTTTTGAAGCATGGAAAAATCTACCTGAATCTGATTTATGCGATTTTCGCTCCAATACACCTATTTTTCTTGCCAAGCAGCACAAATGCTTCTCTGACTCTGATTTAAGGTGTATAGAAGCGAGAGTCGTTTGAATTAAAGTCAGAGAAATTTTTACATGCATCGAAAATATGCTCAAAGATTCCTTGATAACATTATTTCGAAAATTTTTGCATCAAACGATCTATGTTCATGGGAAATAGTGGGTGGTTTACTTGAATTCACACTGTAATTCTCACATCTGTACTCTGTCTCATAATTTCAATTCGGATGATATTGCAATGTCTTATATACAAGATGTTCATTGGTTATCCACCGATTTGAAACAATCATATCTCGATGAAGACTAAGAGTTTTTTCATGGGATTTTTATTTATTAGAGCATCATAGGAAGTTTTATGCCGCAAAGAAAAAAATTATAGAAAAGAAAAGTTCAGTGAGTATCGAAGGTACAAAACAATGCAATTGGAAGTTGATTTTAAGACTGTGAATACAGTGCATATGAATTATGAACATAGTTCATAGGAATGAACTTTGTTCAATATCATCGTATGTTCGATGACTAGTGAACATGATCTATTCATTTCCGATTGCATTCCTTTTGGAATGATCAAGTTAAGAAGTGAAAATAGAAGAGATGGTGAAAGTGTTTGAAGAGTGCTCTATTATTTATTTTTAGTATTTTTGATGGGATTAGGATAGTTGGATAAGAGCAGGGTTGGGATTTCTCCGGGGGAATTCTGGCGAAATCTTTTTTTAGCTGGAGAAATCTTTTTTCCCGGAATTACTTGGTTTGAAAATTTTCTCTTCCTCAAACTTGCTCGGTGGTGCAGTGACAAAGCATTGGCCAATTTATAACCAAATTGGCTCCAATCGGGATTCGAACCCGCGACCTTGTGTCCACGAAGCCGCTGCTTTGTCACTGCACCATATAGGCAAGTTTGAGGGAGAGAAAATTTTCAAACCAAGTAATTCTGGGGAAAAGATTTTCCCAGAATTCCCCGAGGAAATCCGGATTTATCCAATTTCCCCGGGACCGGATAAATTCGGATAATTCTATTTTTCAACACTGGATAAGGGGGGCCAGAGCACTAAAATCTCAATAATTTAAATAAAACAAAATCAGCCCAAACGGATTTAAAACGATCGAGATATAGCCTTTAAAGCTAGCGCTCACGAGTTGTTTTATAAACTTAATATTATAATAAAAAATAAAATTGTTGAAAATTTTAAAACTTTTTTCTTTGCGGCATAAAAAACTTCCTACTATGCTCTAATAAATAAAAAAGACCCCATGAACAAACTGTTAGTCTTCGCCGAGATATGATTGTTTTAAGTCGGAGGATAACCAATGAACACCCTGTACTATAAAAATTTCTTGCTTAAATTAAAATTTTAATTTTAAATTAAAAATTTTAGTTTTGACCCTCATATTACTGCTTTTATAAAATAATCATGACATTGGTAAGTTTAAAAAATATACAACCATGGACACGAAAATAGATTTTTTTTAAAGTAGCCTATATTGTAGAACACAGAATTCCGGGTAACTTTGGTAAATAAAGTTATGTGTTTTGAGCTAAACTGAAGGATTTTATGTTGTTAAACTTTTCCCAAGTATTCGTGTCAATTCACTACAAAGTCCAATTTTATCAACAAAATCCCATTTTTTAGAAAGATGTTAAAGTTTTCATAAAAAGACAAAGAATACTTTTTTATAACTCTATGAGACTAATAAAATGACACCAAACTTATCCAATTTGAACATTGTTTTGGGTTATTGAAACGAAAACACAAATCAGAATTTTCGTTTCAATAACCCAGCATATTGTTCAAATTGGATAAGTTTGGTGTCATTTTATTCGTCTCAGAGAGTTATACAAAAGTATTCTATGTCTTTTGTATGAAAACTTTAATATCTTTCTAAAAAATGGAATTTTGATCGATAAATTTGAATTTTGTTGTGTATTGACACGAATACTTGGAAAAAGTTTAACAAAATAAAAAGCCTTCAGTTTAGCTCAAAACACATAACTTTATTGACCAAAGTTACCCAGAATTTTATGCTCTATAAGAAAGGCTACTTAAAAAATATTTTTTCGATGGAATAGTCTTTTATATTACCTTTTTTAGACATTCGATGATGCAGCTGATAAAGTGAAAAAGCTCAAAACCTCACCTTCAAACGATGAGCTATTAGAGATTTACGCTCTATTCAAACAAGCAACCGTAGGCGATAATAATACTTCGAAGCCTGGAATGCTTGATCCAAAAGGAAAAGCAAAGTGGAGTGCTTGGGACTCAAAGAAAGGTAATGAAAAAAAAAGAGAAATTCAAAAAAGTGCTGCCAAGTTGGGTCGAAGTGCCAACACCTTCCTGCGACCATTGATGCTAACAAGGGAACCTCCAGACATTCCACAACAAAATTGCTTCGCAGGAAAATGTTATCTATCGCAAATTTTTAGTCTATGTCCATGATTAACTGAAATCATACTGATATGTCCTGAAACTCAATATTATGTCCTGTGCATAGAATCTTATATATTATTATTTATTAGCCCAACTCCTGGTAAGGGTTCAGGGAAATTTCAAACCACTCAATTCCTTCGAGAATCGATTCCCCCTTTTGAAAAATGGGTATATACATAGGAAATCAGGCAATTTTGATTCATTTTGTAGAGTTACGGGCACTTTCATCCAAGGGACACAATTTCTACTCTATTACTAGTGGGGCAGGAATTATGACCCGTAACACGACCAAATTGAAGCAAAATTGCCTGATTTCCTAAACCTACTCGTTTTTCAACACGGAGAATCGATTACCGAAGGAATGGAGCGGTTTTGAGATTTCCTTGACCCCCTATCAGGGATTGGGGCCAAAAATAATAATATATAAGATGCTGTGTGTAGGGCATAATATTGAGTTTCATGACATATCCGCTTGGTTCAGTCAATTAGGGCATAGACAAAAAATTTCGATATGTAATTCCTGCGAAGCAATCTTGTTGTGGCATGTCTGGAGCTTTCCTTGTAAGTCGCCTAATAGTAAAGAGGTGTTTGAAAGGTCGAGTAGTAGATAAATGGTTTCTCGCTGACTAGAGATGTGCAGACCAAGCCTGGCCTAGGCCAGGCCGGCCATAGCTGGCCTGCACTCAGCCCGCTCAAATTTAGTCGGTCCAGGTCAAGCCGGTGGTTTTTAGGCCGGCCCGGATCGGCTTAAAAAAATAACTTTTAGGAACTTCCAATGATAAGGCAAAGGAACTCTATATTGCAGAAGTTGAAAAACTCGTAGCTAAATATGGTCTCTAGAAGATAAATCAAAACTTAAACAATTAGATTTTATTTAATACAGTGTTAGTATACAAATTAATAATGATGTTAATAAAATATTTATATTACTAATAAAGATACATCATAGACCTTGAGCTATCCAAAAAACACCAATAATATGTTATGTTAACCTATTTTAGGCCGCAACTCCCCTGAGTGATTTATTTTTTTGAAATTTCTTGCATTAAAACGCTTGAAATAACATAAAACTAAGAAAAACGCCGTTTAAAAAATCATACATTTACAAGGGAGCCGGACAAGGTAATCTGATGCGACATGGGGTTCTTGTTTTTTCAAGCGACAATAGGGTAATTTTTTGAGTAATTTTTGAAAAAAAATTTCTATTTTTAAAGCGACAAAATTATTGAAAAAAATGTCCAAAAATTAAAAAATCATAAGGGGGACGCTTATGAAATTTCGGCGCATGTGGGAGGGCATGCGATATTAGAGATCGGAGCGATGCCCCGACCAGGGATCCTCGGCCCGATTCCCCGATTTTTGGGGCCGATCGGGTAAGACCAGGGATCCTCGATCGGGCGGGGTCCAGGCCAGGGTTTCTTGCCCGTCACCCTGATCCCCGGCCCCGGTTTTTTGGCCTGGAAACCGGTGATTTTTTACACCTCATATTTCACAAAAATAAAAAATTTTACCTTAGATTAAAAAAGGAAAATTATCCCACCAAGAAACGATCGGAGAAAGGAAACGCTCTGAGGAATTTGATTTTCTATAGGCTGGCCAAAAAAAACTGGATTTTTGCGATTTTTCGAGCAATTTTTTGCAAAAAAAATTTTTTTTGAATTTTTGCAAAAATGACTTTTCTAGGGGTAATTTTATGCGAAAAATCGATTGCGCGCATTCCTGAAGCGTTAAAACGCTTCCTTGACCCTGGTTCAGGGAAGGTAGTAGGTGTATTGAAGCGAAAATTGAAAAATTTTCCCTGAATCAGGGTCAAGGAAGCGTATTCACGCTTCGGGAATGCGCGCAATCGATTTTTCGCATAAAATTACCCCTAGAAAAGTCATTTTTGCAAAAATTCAAAAAAAATTTTTTTTGCAAAAAAGTGCTCGAAAAATCGCAAAAATCCAGCCACCCTGTACTTTTTTAAAAAAAGATTTGAGTCAAAAGGCAACATTTTACCCGAGAAAATGCAATCTTTCGGAAAACATAAAATCTCAAAAATTACCACTTTTTATGCCACCATGCAAATTCATTCAGAGGCTAAAAATTTATTTTCTTTACAAGATACTAATTTGGCTCTTTCTCAAATTAACGCCTCAAATTCAATGAATTTTCAGAATAAATTAATTTTTCAAAGGTTTTTCCGAGTGGACTGGTCTATAAAGTATTGAAAAAATTTCCACTTGCTCTTTTCTACTTAAATTTCGCATTCCTGGTTTGTCAAAATATGCTTCCATTCGGTTGCTAAAAAGAACATGCATTTCACTTACATAAGTATTGATCACCAAATAGAAATGCTATTGACTTACGAGATGTTATAAAGGAACATATCCTTTCATTTTTTCTAGCATATAGATTTTTTGGAAATTTAAAAACTTATTCATTTTTTAGTTAATTAAATTTTTTTTAGACCCAATTCTTTTTTTAACACTCGGAGGACGGTCTGTTACATTTGCCTATTACATTATTTTGAGCTATGCTGATTACGAATATGCAAAAATAAAAATAGGTTTTGTCACAAAATTTCGAGCTAGAGGCCTTTGAATTTAATACTATATTGAAAGTTGGAGGTCGTTAGTAAAATGGGCATATCTTCTATCACGAAATTTTGTGACAAAACCTATTTTTATTTTTGCAAATTCGTAATCGGCATAGCTCAAAATAATGTAATAAGCAAATGTAACAGTCGGTCCTGTAGTGTTGAAGATTATATGACTACACTCACAAAATCTCTCTAAGCTAGCCCCTGTATTTTCGGGGATTAACCCTCAAACATGATCAAACGGAATAATCCCTGTTGTTTCGGGGCTAACCCCCTAAATTACAAGGGGTTAACCCCCGAAAAAAATTTCGGGGGTTACCCCTCGAAAAAGTAGGGATTATTCCGTTTGACCAGGTTTGAGGGTTAACCCTCCGAAAATACAGGGGTTAGCTTAGAGAGATTTTGTGAGTGTATGCCGTGGCGTAGCTAGGATTCCATTTCAGGGGGCCAATTTTAATTTTTTGCTCAAAATTTGATAAAAATCATAAGGGTCCCCATTATCCCAATGGTTTTTTCGGCCATCGGCCAATTTCAGGGGGGGGGGAATTGCCCCCATTTCCCTCCCCCCTTAGCTACTCCCCCTTGACTATGACATAAATATTTTCTTGTATCTTTGAAATATTATTTTGTAACTTTTTTTGAATTGTTTTTTTTCTTGTAACTTTCGATGATTTTTTGTAACTTTTTTGTACATGAAAATTTTACGGTAAAAATGTTAAAATTTAAAAATGGGCGTAGGGACCCCCCACAAACAAAAGAAACATATGCATCCTCAGAGTGAATGCGTTAAATAATAAAATATTGAGTGTTAAAAACGCTTAAAGCTTGCTTTAGTAGCAAAGTTCTAGTTCGACACATGTTAATTTACAACACTCCAAGGATATGAAGATCAATAAAAATTCATTAGTAGTTATTCTCAGCATATTAAAATAAATTTCTTTCTTGTTTGCACCTTTCCCAAGCATTATTTATTGAACCGAATATAAACTTTTAATCTAATCTTATTGAAATCACTGAATTTTCGATTATATAACACTTGGTTAGTTACCAATGAACATTTACCATCGATAATTTTCTCCTCTTTTTTCTGGTCAAAATCAAACAATTCCTTCAGACTCGAGTTCCCTAGGTCAAAAACTACTGGATGAGAAAATTCAAACGATTTGGAAAATTTTTTAAAATTCTAATTTTTTACCCCAAACTTTTTGCCAAAATTTTAATTGGTTTTTTACCCAAAATTTTTCCAAATCTTCTGAATTTTTGTATCCATGGGTTTTCGATATAGGGAACTCGGACATGAATAAAGTTTTTTATATATTGACCAATGGAAAATGGAGAAAATCGTCCGTTGGTAAAATTTATTATTTCATTAGCAATACCCGTTGTCAAATGTCCATAGGCAACTGTCCTACTGCCTTCCACAGGGTATCTCAAAAAGGGCACTTTTACGATTTTTTCAAAAATTTTCAAGCTTTTTACCGAAATAATCTGAGGGATTTTTCTATGATAGGAATCGATTGCACGCATTTNGCGCGTGTTTTCGAAACTTGAAAACGCTTCCTTGGCCCTGATTCAGGGAAGAAATGTGTGTATTGAAGCGAATAGGCTAATACATGATCGGGGAAGCGTTTTCAAGGTCCGGCAATGCTCGCAACCGATTGCTCACATATAAATACCCTCTATAGGGATATTTTGGTAAAAATAAAAAATTTGAAATTTTTTGAAAAAATCGCAAAAGTGCCCTTTTTTGGGGAACCCTGTATATTTGATTTCTAAAGATAAATTGCAAAATTGTTATTCAAAGACCTAACTAATGCTATAAATTATTCAAGGCAGAATTGCCTTGCCATTATGGCCCTGACTGCCATTTAAACTGAGGAAGTATTCATAAGCTCGACTTTTTTAACATTTACTTTTTACTGTTAAAATTAACATACAAAAACAGGCTGTTATAGTGAAAAAATTTTTCTTCAAATTTTATTCAAATTTTCTGCCCAAAATGAGTAGAAACTAGTGATGCCCGACTTGACATGATTCCCACTAGGGTAAATTTTTTGATTCTCAAAATTTGTTTATAAACAATGAAGCCAAAATTTTTTGCTCCAATGTTTGTAAAAATTTTGTTTGAAAGTCAAAAGTTTTACCCTAATGGGAATTCAAACCTGCGGGCCCAACGTTGCTTAACTTACCAGATCAGACGACTAGCGCCTTGGACCACTTGGCCATCGCAAGCGGACTTTTTTTGTATTATGAGAGAAAGCGGATATATGATAATACCAAATAACAGGAACGAAATTCTTGGGACATTTTATATTTAAACAAAATTTAGATTGGGATTGATTATTTATTTTATTAATATTAAATCTTTATTTTAAACTATAACTATGCTAGCAGCTCGTGGAGTTTCACTTGGATTAGGAAAGATTCACCTTTCTGAAATAAATAATCTCAGAGCTGATCGAGCAACTATTGGCCGTTTAGTCAAACCACAGAAAAAAGACGTATCGAAACCTAAAATCATTGTTAAAAAGCACGTGGATAGAAAGGTATTTTTAAATGCTAACAATTTATATTGTTTAGTATATAGCACCGGGAGACCGAGCGCTACCGCGCTCAGAGGGGATAAGAAGAGAAGTTTCTGGAGACTCTCGAGCGCTTCTCCCTCCGAACATTTCCTTTCTCTGAGCGTTTGTACAGGGTGTTTCAGCAAATTAGTGAGATCTAAAAATTCAACATCTTTTAATAAAAAAGAGATTTTTTAATGCGGATTTTTGCAAAATACTTAGAAACTGTGGGGTTTTCATGCCCATTCAAAAAAATTAAAAAATTTGATTTTACGACAAAAACATTTGGTCGCCGGTAGGATCCGAACTTGCACGTTTATAGTCAAAAACCGTGAACACTACCACTTAGTCATGGTGACAAGCTGTTTGGGATAAACTTTTTACGTTATATTCTATCAATTTTAAACCACAATTATTATTTGTTTGATACAAATATTTGATTTTAAGCTATAAAATAGCTTGTCACCATGACTGAGTGGTAGTGTTCACGATTTTTGACTATGAACGTGAAAGTTCGAATCCCACCGACAACCAAATGTTTTTGCCGTAAAATCAAATTTTAAAATTTTTTTGAATGGGCATGAAAACCCCACAGTTTCTAAGCATTTTGCAAAAATCCGCATTAAAAAATCTTTTTTATCAAAAGATATTGAATTTTTAAATCTGCTAATTCGCTGAAACACCCTGTAGTGACGTGTAAATATGCGAATTTTACAGAAGTACCGGAAGCTGAGCGCTCTTCGCTCGCGGTTTCTCCGAGAGTGGCTTCGAGCGTCATTTTACCAATTTTCTATAAAAATCACAATTCATAAAAATTAACTTTATTAAAATTTTTGATTAAATTCGGACAAAAAATTCTTTTTTATATTTAACAATGATGAATTTATTATAATGAATAACTTGATTACTGTTCTTGAGTTAACTAGGTGTTTCCATTTCGCGCAAGGTTTCCCGCGGTTGGTAAGCAATGCTAGTGTAAACACTTCATATGATTTTAAATTAGCCGTTGCACGTTACTTTTATTAATTCACTTGCGACATATTTATTGATTATTCTAACACCCAATGATTTAATTTGTCTAAGACAGTCTTAATTGTTAGAAAGATCTCTATCCTTCGATTGAATTGACGTTTATGCTTAAACTTTATAAACGCGGCATTAAAAAGTCGCATCAAGAGCCAATAAGCAAGCGTGCAAATGCTTTCTTTTTAAAAACTTATTACGAAAGGAATAAAAAGGTGTTATTAAATTTAAATATTTTTTATAACCGTTTGAAAACTTCTTATACACGGCTGACCAAAGTCTGTAAAAAATGGGGACGTCAAAAAACTTGGTAAAACGCTTCCTTGCATTGCTAATAACATGTTTACAAAGAAATTTTCGCGATTTATAAAGGAGAAAATTTTTCGATTTTGTAAAAATTTTTCTATATTCGACAAAACGCTGTCTTTTATGCACTAAACCTGTGATAACCCCGATAGCTAGAACAAGTTTCTGGTCGATTTTATACCATTTTTTGTGTGTCTCTACTTTTTGCACACTTGGGCAGTCGTGTTTAAGAATTTAAAAATCATGAATAAAATTCAATAAAAAATGAAGTTTATAATAAGAATGGAAGCAAAGTGTAAATATTCAATTTAGACATTATGGACAGCTTGTCGTACTGTAGTTATTGGTATTGTTGTTATCATAATTGGTATGGGAATGACAATAATAGGTTATTTTGATAAAGAACTTTCAATGGTAAGAACTTTTTTCTTACTTTTTTTAAACTTTTTTTATTGTTTTTTTTAGAAAATTTCTTATAATAGTACATTAAATGAAAATGTTACTACAATAAATGATACATTAAGGTATCCGTTAAAAAGCATGCAATATTTAGGACCTGTATTAATGGGATTTGGGTCCTTTTTATTAATTATTGCTTGTGTTATTACTCTAGAATCTCGTGATAAACACGCACAAGTGAGTAAATTATCCTACTACTAGAGCTGTCAGAAAAGTGACAAACTTGTCACTTTTTGTGACAATTATCACAATATACTCTTTTTACTTAATAGCTATATATTTTTTTAAATTAGATAATTCAATATGAATCAAATGAGCTTAGAAAAACAAAAAAGGAAGCAAATACTAAAAGATGTTTATTAGCAAACGAAGAAATTCAACCGCATGGTGCATCTATAGACCCAATAATGACACTTTCTAATGGATCTGTTGAAAAAAGTATAGTGTTTAAAAATTTTATAAAAATACTATAGAAAATTTAGATTTAAATCATTCCGTCTATTTTAAAGGCATTACTGAAGAAAACATGTAATTATTATAATAATTACCATATAAAATTACATAATATTAAAACTTATAAGGCGGTTAGAGATAGGTGTTTATTTTATGGCGATTGCCCATTTAACACAAAGTATTAAAAAAATTTGAAAAAGTGTTTGAAAAAATAATTTTTTCTCATTTTTCATATGGCCCATTTTTCTGAACCTGGATCGATCCATATCCGTGAAACAGACTAATCCATTTTCAGAAATAAAAAAGCCATTTTTCCGAAATTTTCAAAACAATTTTTAAAAATTTTGTCACCATAATGTATTACCATAAAATAAACGACTATCTCCAACCGTATATAAGTGTTAAATTATAGTAAGTTCAACGATAATAATGAAATAGAAGTAAACTTCGAAGAGCATGAAAAAAGGTTTGATTAAATTACTTAAAGCAAATCCAGTTATAAATAAGATTTTTATAAATAAGGGGGTCAAAAACTCGAATTTTCAAAAAGCCCTTCAAATAGCTTAAAATTTGGTGACAGGGGGTTTTTCGACATGAGGAACACGAATCTTAAGGAATTTTTTTATTATAACCATAGAAAAGTACCTCTACTAGGAATATACCCCAAAAATTCTCAAAAACTTTGTATTTCCTGAATCTCCCAGCCTCGGCAATGCGCGCAATCGATTCCCCGACTAGAAAAACCCTACGGTCGAACATTTCATCAAAAATCGACATTTTAAAATTAATTTGCAAAATTGAAAAACCCATTTTTTGAAAAAGTCTGGATATGGGCAATAACATGAGTTATGTTCAAAAAGACTGATTGAATCGTATTCAGCATAAATTTTTGCTTAATACTGGAAAAAATTATGACGAAAATGGATTTCTGAATTGAGATTTAGAATAAATTAGGGAAAAATACTTTCTATACAACCTAATAAAACGCATAATGTATGTCTATTTGTCCGGACTAGCTTTGCACAGTGCGATCCAAACTGCGGACGCCAAAACAAAAGTTATAGGAGACGATGAGAAAAGACGATTGACACCAAAATCATGGGTGTAGCATTCAAAATTTTTTTTTCACTCTTTACTCCTAGAGCAAAAAATTGGTTATACCCATGAATATAAACTACCCTAAAGTTAATACTCTAGGTTATAGAATCGCTCGGAAGCGAGGCTGAGCCGGAGCGTGTAGACGCTTGGTTTCCAGTTTATATGTTTAAATTTAGGAAAAATACTATGGCTGAAATGAATCAAACTTCAATAAAATTGCCCGCTTCAATAATTGTTTCAAATTTATTAGAAAATTCTAACACTAGCATGAACATAATATCTTCGATGGATAATGAAAATCTACAAACAGAACTTTTATATATTAATAAACCCAGACCACGAGGGCCGGCACCAATAGCAAAATTTGATTCCTTATCTTTAATGGGTTCAGCGGGAAGTTCTCCACATTTAGCAAAACGTGAAAAAACTTGTATTGAATTTAGATGATGGATAATAAAATATAATAATAAAATATACTGTATTTGATTTAATACTACTACTACTATAAACGTGTATATCCTACTACATATGTGTGATTACGATCTCGGAAACGATTGATTTAAATCCCGAGTGTCATTACAAAAGTTGTAGGGGATGATGAGAGAAGACAATTGGCACCAAAATTATCGAAATCCGAGAAAAAAATTTTTCAAAAATAAATCCAATCCACCATAAATATGTAACAAAACTCTGGCAACTTTCATCATCTGTTATGTCCAATTGATGGAATTTGACTTCAGATACTTGTTTGCCATTTGATTCAGATTTAAGCTTGGATAAAACTTATTCTCCAAGAGTAAAGTTTTTGGCTTGAAGTTGAGGAAACTGAGAAAATGTCACAGCGTTTTGGTAAACCTGTGAATATATGATAACATTAGAAACTTGTTCCGAAAGTCCTTTTACAGTTTCATAGCCAATGCCTCTATTTGATCCAGTCACCTAATGTATTTTTTTATATCAATTTATTATAAATATTTCGAGCTTAATTTTACAATTAAAAAAATACTTACTACAAAAATTTTTGTCATTTTTTCAAAACTATCAATTAAGTAAAAATATTACTTCCAAAAAATTGATGTTAATAAATTTTTTTCTTATAAAGCAATTTTTATAAAGTGTAAAAAATTAATTTACACAAATAAGACACAAAACGAAAATACATAAAACCAACACAAAATAATGGGCACAATTTAATTTTATTGATTGTTACTCAAAAAATAAAATTTTTTTGTTATCTTTTTGATACATAATAAAGTTGCAACAAGTTAATATAAAAGATTTTATAATTTCTCTAAGATTCTTTAAAATTATGGCCATTGCACAACTTTTCTTTCAGAGAAGAATTTTCCAACTGGTAAATTTTCTCCTGTTGCCAAATAAATTGGAGTATCCGCACCCTGATCAGTTGTCAAATGACCACTATTATGATTCAAATCTGTACCAACATATCCAGGGCAACACTAAAAGTTGTATATTTTATAAAATTAAATGTATAACTAGGTAAATTTAAGAATGGTAGAGGAAGGTATTGTGGTTGGCGCTATTATAAGGTCGAAAACAGTACCAGTCGTATAAGGACTACCATGTTATAGCGGTCAGGTGCATTGCCACGCTACGGCATCACCGGCGATAAATAGCAAGAATTTGGTTCCCTTTGTATCCAAAAGATTTTCGTTGGCTGGAGTCTTGCAACTCCATCATGCTGCCTATGGAAGGTTATAGTTTNATTTGGTTCCCTTTGTATCCAAAAGATTTTCGTTGGCTGGAGTCTTGCAACTCCATCATGCTGCCTATGGAAGGTTATAGTTTAAAAGGAATGTTGTGATCCGCACACTGGAGGATAATAATAAACGTGTTGGTCTAGTTACAAAATTTTTTAAACTCACCCCATTGACAGTAATATTCCTATCTTTAACAACTCTAGATAATGCCACAGTATAAGCAATATCAGAAGCTTTTGAAACAGCATAAGCTGAATAGGGTCCTTCGAAAAATCCTCCTTGTTTTCTTTTAGGTTCACCGGTTTTTACTTCTTCTTTAGATAATCTAAAATATTTTTTTATTAAACTCTATTTTTTAATATGAGTTTTACCGTATATAGTCATCTACAAACTCATCAACATCTTTAACCGTGAAATCTGGGGAATTAAATTTGTGAATATATTTTTCGTCATATTTGCCAAGATTGCTCATGTACCCACTACCATCCATAACACCCATTAGACTACATAAGTTGACAATTCTAAAATTTAAAAAATATTGCTGTAAAAAATTGAAGTTTAGCAAAAAAGTTCCAAAAAATTCAGCGTTGCCGGGTAGCAAAAATTGGCTAGGGTTGTATCAGAACCCATATTTTGAGGAAAGTGACGTATGTAAGGGGGCCTGGAGGCCACCCTCCCCCTAAATCGACCGAAGGCCAATTTTTTCATTTAAGTCTTGATAAAGTTTTTATTAAAAAATCATGAGCCCTCGATCGACAAAAATGGAATCATCTCGATTTTTGTCGAATTATCAAAATTCTGGCGGAAAATTTGGAGCATACAGTAAACTATTACCGTCCCCCAGGTCGAATTAATGGCAATAAAGCATTAGTAATCCTTTTAGTACCATAATAATTGACTCCAAGAACATGCTCGGCTTCTTTATCAATTGGATCAGTATTACCCTGGCCCTAAAATAATCATTTATTGTTAGATTTTTAATAAAGATTTACTAGGCCAGTATAATTTCCAGATATCCCAGCATTATTAACCAAAACATCCAATCCACCATGTGTCGACTTTAAATATTCAGCAAAACGCTTGGAACTCTCATCGTTTGTTATGTCAAGTTGATGGAATTTGACTTCGGATATTTGTTTTCCGTTAGATTCGGATTTTAGCTTAGTTAAAGCTGATTCTCCAAGAGCGGAATTTCTTGCTAAAATTTTTTAAAGTTTAAAAACGACAATTTTGATATACCTAATAGATAAATAATGGCATTAGATATTTTTTCAGAAAGTCCCTTCACAATAGCATATCCAATGCCTTTGTTTGATCCAGTTACCTAAATAAAATATAGAATGTGAAAAAAGGATTTTAAAAAGTACAGGGTGATTAAAAAACCCAGATTTTGGCGATTTTTCGAGCAAATTTTTGCAACATTTTTTATAAACTTTTTTCTTCAAAACAATCCTATAGGGGGTTTCCTATGCGAAAAATTGCGCGCATTGATAATTCGCGAAAACACTTTCCTGCCCAAAAAACCTAATTTTTGAGACTTTTAAGTTTTTTGCCTGACTCAGGGAAGCGTTTTCGCGAAGTTTAAATTCTCGCAATCGATTTCTTGCATAGGAAAACCCCCATAGAATTATTTTGAAAAATTTTTTTAAGTTTTGCGAAAATTTGCTCAAAAAATTGCAAAAATCCAGTTTTTTACTCAAATTTGTAAAAACTCACAGCATAAATTTTTGTCATTTTTGCAAGAAAATTTCACCAACACTGATAACAATATACAAGCAAAAAGAATGGAATGGATGCAAATAAAAAGGCTGATATTTATAGTTTCCACTTAAATCATCATCAAGAGTGTTCACAAACTACACTGAATTATTGCGCCTTTCTTGTTCCTCTTTTGTTCACTATTTCTTCCCTCTTGTTTCGTACATATTTATAACATTTAAAGCTATTTTTAAATTAAATACAAATCGTTAGAGTCCGTTTTCTTCAGAGTTAGCGAATTAGAATTTATTTTCAAAGTAAAAAATGATCACCAAAATTTGAATTTTCAAATAAATTTTTTTGTTCAAAACTGGAAAGGTCCTTTAATCCAACGATAGCTTCGTATTTTCAAAAATCATTTTTATGCCAATAAACTGAAGACCGAGCGCCTTCTGCGCTATAAAGTGCCTTTGGCGCTCCAGAGCTGTGCTCCCGCGGTATCCCGATATACCTAAAAAAATTTTGGGGGTATACATATAAAAGTGTGTCGATCGTCTTCTCTCATCGTCCCTCATAACTTAAGTTTTAGTGCTAAGGATTTGATCGCATTCTCAAAAGTTAGTCCGAACAGACAAACATACGCATTTATACATGTATAAGAAGAATGACATGCAAGAGGATGGCCATTTTCTTTTAAAAGAGCAAAACATTTTCATTTGCATAGGTGTCCTTTTGTGTGTGAGATTTTCTATAGAACTGCAAAGGTCTATCTTTTCTATTCAAGGTCAAACTCAGTTAGAAATTGTTATGTTCCGCAGGATGATCATGGCCTTTCATATTTTTGGCTTAATTTTAATTTTTCACATAGGTAAGTATTAATATTAGACAAATAGTATTAATATTTATAAAAAAATAGAAAATAAAAACTTTAAAAGATCACACCAGTTTTGAATGATTATTATTATCGGAGTTGTAGAGATTCGTCTTAAATTTTGCCCAAATGTTACAGGGTGATCAAAAAGTTTGTTATATTTTTACATCCAACTTTTTGAAGCGTTATTTTCGACTCCAGTTTTTTTGAAGCAGTTTTTTGCCATTATATACAAGTCCAAAATGGGGACATTTTTAATTCGGAAATTATTTTTCCCTGATGAGTACTTTTTTGCCAGTGCCCATTTCTTTCTACACCCCAAATGTCGATTTTGGCGATTTATCAGAAATTGGTACCAACTCGGTCAAATCGCATCCGTTTTCTGTAATTTATTTTTTATTTCTGTAGCGCTCATCACGGCGTTTATGAACCGTAGCTGATGATGAAATTGCCGAATGGGGTCTAAAAATCTATTCAAAGTTGACCTAGTTTTTTACCTTTTTTTCTCATTTTTTGTCCTGAAAAAATTATTTATTCTTCAAATTAATTGAAACTACACTAACTTTCTCATAAAATTAGGATATTTGCGCATAATTTGCCGTTGAAATTATGAAATATGCTTTAAAACTCGATTTTCTAGCGAATTGTCTAATATCTGAGACCCTCTTAAGTAGGTCAACTTGAATGAATTTTTCGACCCTTTCTGACAGCCAAATTTCATCATCGACAACAGATTCGAATGCGCTATGATGAGCACTACAGAAATAAAAAAGAAATTATCGAAAACGGATGCGATTTGACGAGTTGGTCATCAATTTCTGATGAAATCGCCAAAATTGGTATTTGGGGTGCAGAAAGAAATGGGCACTGGCAAAAAAGTACGCATCGGGAAAAAATAATTTCCGAATCAAAAATGTCCCCATCTTTGACGTATATAATGGCAAAAAACTGCTTAAAAAAAGCTGTACTGGATAAGGCTTCAAAAAGTTGGACGTACAAATATAAAAAAAACTTTTTGATCAGCCTATAGTTGTATTTTTTGACGGACAGGTTGCTAGATGGAAACATAGATGCAGCCAGAGGGGCTATGAGGGTTATATCCTCCTATCGTGAAAACCCAACGAAATAAAATAAAATCATAAAGATTTTGGAGCTGTTCTAGCTGAGGGGAGTCAATCAACAGAGTTCAAAAAGATGAGTTAAAAATGATCAATTTTTCTCAAAAATTTTTGCAGTAAAGACTCCTATAGGGGTAATTTTGTGCGAGAAATCGATTGAGTGAATTCCCGAACCTTGAAAACGCTTCCTTGACCCTGATTCAGGAAATGAATCGGTATTGAAGTGTATTGAAGCGAAAATCAAATATTTTCGGATTTTTATGAGAAAACCGTCGATTCTTAAGTTTTTCTAGGCGGGAAATCGATTTCGCTCACTCTCGAACCGTGAAAACGCTTCTTTGGTCCTGATTCAGGGAAATAATCGGTGCATTGAAGCGAACATTTTCGGATTTTTCCAAAACGGGTCAAAACAAGAGTTTTCAAGCATTGAAAGTGCGATTTTTTGGTTTTTTCCCCTGAATCAGGGTCAAAGAAGCATTTTCACGTTTCGGGAGTGCGCGCAATCAATTCCCCGCCTAGAAAAACCTAAGAATCGACGGTTTTCTCATAAAAATCCGAAAATTTTTGATTTTCGCTTCAATACACCGATTCCTTCCTTGAATTAGGGTCAAGGACGCGTTTTCAAGGTTCGGAAATGCGCTCAATCGATTTTTCGCACAAAATTACCCCTATAGGAGTCTTTACTGGAAAAAATTTTGAGAAAAATTGATAAATTTTAACTCATCTTTTTGAACTCTGTTGATTGACTCCCCCCAGCTAGGACATCTCCAAGATTTTTAATATAGTAAAATTAAAAATTTTTTAAGACAAATTTTAAAGTATGCTTTTTAAAAATACTTATTTGTTAGTTACTGCATCTGAGCATGATTCTTTCTCGTTTGCCGAAACAAATGAAATTAAAAGAAAAAAACCAGAAGACAGTATACCGGTAATTGAAATACGTGGTGAAGGCAAACCCATGTCTTCTGCACAAATTCGTGCTCTTGAAGAAGCATCAAATGGAGGACCATTGGACATTAAGGTAAAAAACCAAACGGCACGCATCCCTAAGGGCTGCGTGATAATTCTACTACTATAAACGTGTAATGTTTGTCTGTACAGACGATATTGGGAACGCCTGATTTAAACTGTTAGTGCTAAAATAAAAGTTGTAGGGGGTGATGAGAGGCGACGATCGACATCACTTTTTTATGGGGGCACCCACTCAAAATATTCCACCCTTCATGCAATGTTACATTTTTATTTATGAACCGCTCGAAGATTCCATATCTCTCTACGAGTGCATTAGCGCTCGGCTTCCGGTACTATAATTTATATGCATATTAAATATTTTAATGTTTATAGGTTGAAAATACATGGAAACCTGTAGAATGCCCGCATGCAGCCAAAAGACTAGATTTTGTTACATTTCATTATAAAGGCTTTCTTGAAGATGGAAAGAAATTTGATCAAACTTATGGTAGAGAACCTATAAGAATACAACTAGGAGTTGGGATGATAATGGCAGGTTTGGATAAAGGCTTAAGAGGAATGTGTGACACTGAATTAAGAAAAATACAAGTACCATATAGACTTAGTCGCAAAAATAAATGTAAAGGTATAGTTTTTTAAAATTTTATGTTTCTAGGGGTAAGTTTATGCGGGGAATCTATTGCACGCATCCCTCAATCCTGGAAATGCTTTCGTACCCTTGATTCAGAGAAAAAATAGGTTTTTGGAAATGCGAAAAATAAGCATTTCGCTTAAAAACTCAATTTTTCCCTGAATCAGAGCCAGAGAAGCATTTTCAGGGTTCGGTAATGTGCGCAATCGATTCCTAGAATAAAATTATTCCTAAAGGGGTCATTTTTAGAACAATACATTTTTGGGTCCCAAAAAATCACAAAAATCTACTTTTTTTGGTCCACCCGTATATAGACGAACTCTGGAACTCTTGATTTAAACTCTAGACGCCAAAGCAAAAGTTGTAGGGGACGATGAGAAAAATGATCGGCGCCACTTTTATGAGGGCATTTATTATTCCTTTATATAACATAAATCCGTTACTTAAAGGAGAGTCAACTTTGCAGCAGCACTCGGGAGACCATGTCTAGCAGAGTTTTTATCATAACTTTTGATAGACAAATCCGTTTGACTCGGTTTTGATGTCATTTTGAAGCTCAGATTCCCGAGTGCTGCTGCAAAGTTGACTCCTCCTTTAACAAAATGAAATCTCGGAGTTGTTGCTTCGTGTCATATAATCACCCCTCCGATCGCGTTAGCGCTCTGCTTCTTGATCTTGTAATAATAACTTAAAAATAAATTTTCAGTTTGGAAAAATATACCAAATGATGAACATTGGTTAACATTTAATATTGAAATGCTAACTGTAGAAGAATGGTCACTAAATAAGCAATTTACATTTATGGACATTAATAATGACACATATTTAACTCAAAACGAGCTCGTCAAATTTACAGAAAAAATGCGCAAAGAATTTGGAAAAACATGGAGCAATGAAGATATTGACAACGTGATGGCAGCTAAATACTATATAAAGTATTTTATATTTTATCATTTTCTAAATTTAGCTACATAAATAGGTATTTTGATATTAATGGTGATGCCAAAATTGTCTATGAAGAATTTTCTAAAGTTATGGAAAGAGATATGGCGGCTATGGAATCGGCAAAAGCTTTACGCACAAAAAGCAAAACTAAACAAAATGGTCGGAAGCGTGATCCAAATGTTGCATGGATTCTTGATTTTAACAATGATGGCATCGTAAGTATGGAAGAAATCGAAGCAGCGGATACAATAATTCAAAATGAGCCATCGATAAAACCAATATTTTCTAAGGATGAATTATAAATACACTATTTGGCATAAATATAAAGGCACCCTACGTGTAATGTTTATGAGATGTGATCATGATTTCGGGAACGAGTGATTTAAACTGCGGACGCTAAAACAAAAGTAGGGGACGATGAGAAAAAAAAATTTTTTTCACTTTTTATCCAATTTTATTTTACTTTTGAGTAAAATTGTTTAAAAAGTGAAATTTTACTCCGGAGTGAAATATATAACAAAGAAAAAACGGGGAGCGTTGCTCGGATTGGCATCATTTGCGCACACACATTTGTGCATCTAACATTTGCGCAGCGTCATTTGCGCATGGACATTTGCGCATGGGCATTTGCGCATAGAAATTTGCGCATGGACGTTTGCGAATGGACATTGGCGCATGGACATTTGCGTAGCGTCATTTGCGCATATACACCTGCGCAGCGACGTTTGCGCATACAACATTTGCGCATGCAGCATTTGCGCATGCACATTTTGCCGAAGGACTTTTGCGGATTTATTTGGTAGTTTTAAAATGTTACATGCGCAAATGACGCTGCGCAGGTGTATATGCGTAAATGACGCTGCGCAAATGTTAGATGCGCAAATGTGTATGCGCAAGTGATGCCAACCCCGTCTCTCGGGTGTGCCGCCCGGAGTCACATTTTGAGAAATCTCGAGCGCATTAGCGCTCGGTTCCCGGTACTTTTATTATTTATCTAATTTATGTAAATTTTTTTCTTTTTATTAAAATTAGCATTGTGGGTATATGTTTAACTTATTCACTCAAATATTTAAAATGTTGGTTGGAACAAATTATAGTGCTTCCGGATCCAATTCAGACGACATTCTTTGTAACAAAGGCTTCTTTCTTCTAAAAGATTCTGTTTCATCAAATGTAGTGAATCCTCTTCTTAAAGTTGTTCTTCGCAATATTGTCAAGCGTTCTAATTGTTTGTGACGTTCTCTTTCGAGCAATGGCTGCAAACTATCTGCGTTATTTTCATTGGTTATTGATACCCGTACTGCATGTCGTCGTCGCCTATAATTTTGACATTTATACCACACAAGTTTTTTGGGTCAAGGTAAAATCCGGGTCTTTGGCAAATTCCAACTTAAAAGGCAATTTGATAAGGACCAAAGCGATTTTTTCGAATTTTCCAAAAATTTATTTAAAAAATCACCTTGGTCTTCCCTTATGTTTTTTCGTGTCTATAAGAGCGAAAAAAATTTTATTGAAAAACACTTTAAGCAAAAAATGCTCGGATAATTTCGATTTTTGACGAACATTTTGTTGAAATTCTTGAGTTAAGGCAAAAAACCAGCGCCGCAGGCGACAATTTTTTTGAGAAATGCTAGTTTTTAAACTGAAAATGTTCAAAAAATACGATTTTTGCTGAAAAAATGAGATAATTCGGTCATTTTTGGTGAAAAGTCATATTGAGGGACTAGGTGAATTTTTTAAAATTTTGTGCAAAAACATAAAGGAGGACCAAGGGGAAATTTTTCATTTTTTCAAGTTTGGGGAACCACCCCGGGTTCCCCCCCCCCCCCAGTTACGCCACTGTAGAAAATTGAATAATTTTTCAAACTTATATAAAAAGTCATTAAATGAAAATTGTATTGGATCTCTTGCATGGCAAACAAAAACCTTACGTTCTAGCTATCGTGGTTGTTGAATTTGCTGCAAATGAATCTTCTGCACAAGTGGTCGTTGAACGTAAAAATAAATATTTTAACTCTTTCTTGATATCAAACGAAAAATATCCATAAAGATAAGGCGAAATAGCGGAATTAAATACAGCAAAGGCATATAGAAATCTACTAAGTAAAATTGGAATAGGTCTAAAAAATATTTTTCTAATAAGTTTGCTCACTATATGCAACACCCCTATGACCAAAATCTCTTCGGCTCTTGAAGGTGCATAAAATTTGGACAACTTTTTTCTCTAAATCTTGTAAGGCCTGTAAAAAAATTTTCCCCATGGAGGAGAAAATTTTTTACAGGCCTTACAATGTTTATACCCGTATTTTTTCGTTTTAAGGCCAAAACTATTTTTTTTAAACTCAATTCACCCGAAAATCTACCCCCCACCCTTTCACAAAAAGTGATGCTCTACAAAGTTGTTTCTGAGATCGGGGACAACTTTGTAGAACATCACTTTTTGTGAAAAAATTCTGTCATAAAGAAAGTCCATACGATCTGGGTCCTAAAAAATCGCAAAAAGCCACTTTTTTGGCCCACCCTGTATACAAACAATTAATATACCTATATGTAGAAGATGCCATGAGAAAATGAACAAACATGGCAATTGCATATGGTGTCCAACAAAACATAAATGCCATAACTACCACTACTGTCATTTTCAGTGTTCTACTTTTAGCTTTTTGCAAATTATCTTGACCATTATTACGCCTTAATACCATCACACTAGCTTTACGAGCCGGATTTTGATTGGTTTCAACTAAAAATAATTGAAATTAAGGAAATTTAAGTCCTCTTAGGGGCCATTATCATATCACTTTTTAATTATTTTTAGACCCCTTCACAGTTATCAACCATGATCATAGGCATACCCCCCCCAAACGTGTTCTCGTGAGAGAAAAGAGAGAGAACACATGCCCTGTGTATCCCTTCTACGCAATTAATACCCCACCTAAGTTGTTCAAATCATAAAATTTATACTTACTTATTTGTCTTCCTTTTGTTTTAATTGAAATCGTAAAAACAATACTTCCATAACATAATACAGTAAATATGAGAGGTAGTATGTAAACTTGCATTAAATTTAAGATTGAAAGCCAAAATGTAACCCGCGGACTTATTGCCCCAATTAGATCGGCCGAAACACATTGAGTATACCAAGCAAAGCAAGGATGCTGGGCAACACGAAATATGTAAAGCTAAAAGATTGTGTTGTTGTGGGACCAGAGTTGCAACGTAATCTAGTTCGTAAATTTTCGCGCTACAATGTCTAATAAAATTTAAAAAATCGATGCAAAAATTGATTTTTCCGCTCTTACGGCGGCTAGACGTGAACGAGAAATTGAAAGTGCCTCAAATTTTTTTCGGTTTTGAGAAAAGTGTCTTATTTTTGATGAGTTATGAATAAAAAAACGAAAAAAATTTTGTGCATGCCCCTTATGACCCCCTACCAGAAGTCCATTTTTTGGCTAAAATACCCTATCTTAAAAGTAGGCTATCTTCGAAATGCTAAATCCAATCCCAATGATTTTTTTATATGTTTTAGCTTTGATATAGACCTAAAAAAATAAAGTATAAACCAGGTCCCAAAACTTATCCTTCACCGAGATATTTGATTTTGAAAAATGTCAATTTTTAGCTTTTTTATATTGGCGTAATTACGGAAAAAACTCCTATCTCCGCGAAGAATATTCCGCTTTGGCAAATTTTTTTATACATTTTCAAGGTTCGGCAATGCGCGGAAACGATTTCTCGCATAGGAAAACTCCCATATAGGGTTATTTTGATGTAATTTAAAAAAATTGAATTTTTTGAAAAAAATCGCGAAAATCCGGTAAAAAACCGGTTGGCACACCCTGTAGTATTGCGTAACGTAAATTCTCAGCTTTTTCATGAGTGGTCAATCATCTCTAAATTAATTCCTACGAGGAGCTAAGCTGTCACAAGAAAAGCAGCTAAACTTTGCATACATACGTATATCTCATTATTCTGAATTTCCGACTATAGAAAAAGAGCTTTAAAAATTTTCTTTTATGCTTAATGTGATAAGAACATTTGTTTTACAGGAATATAGCCTTGCTGGCACTGATCCCGACAAAGGAAGTGTTGGAACTGTTGCGCTGAAAAAGTGCACTGGAAACAAATATAATAGTCATGGGTTATGATTTTAAAAAATTCAATAACGGAATTTAATTCATTTTTGTTTTGACTTCATTATATAGCGTTAGTTTATCAGCAAAACTCATGTCTCTTATTAATATGAGACGATGGCATAATGGAGAGAACGCTCGGCTATAAGCCCAAAGACAACAAGTCAAAGACAAAAATGAATCAAATTTCGTTATTGAATTTTTTGTCAATCATAGCCCATGACTATTATATTCGTGAAAAAAATGGCTTCAGTACACTTTTTAGGCACAACAGTTCAAACACTTCCTTTGTGTATGGTTAAAGATGAGATTCAAACAAGAAGGGAAATTCTAGTTTAAATAAAAAAATTTTGCACGACCGTCATCAGCAATAAATGTTATTTCATTTAATACTGAAATCTAGAACCGCCAAGTTATTGTTAATAAAAAAATTTGATTTACCTGAGGTAAACTTATGATAAAACTGATAGTGTATGCTACAATTTGAAATCGTTTAACTCGTCTTTTAGCCTTCATAATATATAAAGGAAATAGAATTGAATAAAATCTATCTAGGCTAATACATATTAGCATATTTGCTCCCAAAGCCACTCCAAACACATCAAAGAATTTGCATAAACGACATAACTAAAAAATATTAAGAATTTGCATAAATGACTAACTAAACAATTAACAAAATAATGATCCCCTATTTTGCATTTTCTCAAATTTTCTTATAGTAATCCTCTCACCGATCAAATAGATCCTTTACTTTAGTAAAATTGGAGCATCTCGATAAGAACAACGAATTTTTTCGATGCGGTTTTTTAAATGATATATGAAGCAATTCTGCATATTACCATATGAGATTCAATGAAATTTGGTCAAACAAATAATTAAAAAATTTTGTTTGAACATCTGTTAAAAGCCAGTTTCTGTAACTTTCGACCCTTGCGTTAAGACCAAGGGCACATCGCTCAATTTTTCATGAATTTTCGAATATATATAAATTATGGTAAATTTCTCAACAAATTTCTTTTAGTTGAATTATGTCGAATTTCTTTTTAGTTGATTTTCTCGACTTCGCCTCATCCATTTCCCATGAGTGATGGCTTATTTTAAAGCTCGTAATATGTAGTTTTAGAAACCAATTTGAGAGGCCAGAGATCTTGTAAATGGACTGAGATAGGAGACGAACAAGCAAAAAAGGGGGGAGGGTAAAATTTTTCGAGAAATTTTCAGTTTTCATGTTTAAACTTTTTTTCTTGTTGAAAACGGACACTCGTGGTAAAAATAAAAGTTGTAGTACATATCACCAGCTATTCAATGAGCTCATTGAATTATTGAAATCATATCGAACAATTTTGTAGAACATCACTTTATGAAAAAATTTCATGAGTGAATAAAAACCATATGAAATTCATCATTTCATTAATTGAGCTTTTTAGCTATGATATTCCTTAAATTAATATGATTCATATGGTTTTTCTTCACCACACAAGGGTTTTCATAAAAGTGATATTCTACAAAGTTGTTCGGCGTGATCTCGGAAATTCTTTGAGTTATTGTTTGTCCCAGTAGGATTAAATGAATAAATACTGTGTCATAACCTTGAAAAATCCAACTTTTTCGTATTTCCGCGTTAAAAAGTCGAATTTAAACTCTTTTCCAATAAATTTGGTCCTAAAAAATCCTATTATAGGGGCTATCGAATAAGCCATCGGGCGACTTAAATGGATTTAAACTTGCTGAGATATGAGGATTTCAAATCGTCAAAACTTTTTGAACATCCCTATTATTTTGGTAAAAACTTTTTTGATTAAATTTCGATTTTGACCCAATTTCGATTTCGCGAAACTTGAAACTCAAAATTTTCGATTTCGAATATTGCGATTTCAATCCAGCACTTGTTTTTGTTTTCTTAGATAGCCCCATTTTACTAAAGGCATCTAAGTTTCAATATATCCCAACGTTCAAAGGCCACTAGCTCGAAATTTTGTGAAGAAAAATTTTTTGTTTTAGCATATCCGTAATCAGCTGGAAATAGTATAATGACAAAAAATGTTCCAGTCGGTCCTCTAAGTGTTAGATAAACGCATCGAAAAATTCATTGTTCTTGTGGAGATATTTCGAATTTAATAAAGGAAAGGAACTATTTATCGCACTGTAAACGATCTGTTTCTTCACACTTTGTTTTATTGTACAATTAAATTTTTAAAATTACCACATCTCCACCCCACCAACCGACGGTTATATTATGAATGATCTCTTTTGGCATGTATATTAAAGTTACAATTAAGTGTGCAATGGTCATATTTAATAATAAAGAATGAACTCTACGTTTTTGCATTATATGATTCCTAAATTTTATATAAGTTTAATAAGACTGAAAAAATAGAATCATAAAGTGTCAATATTAGTTTCCATTGAATTCGAGGGAAAACGGACCTTACCTTAGTACTAAAAAATTCGTGTTCTAGAATTTTGTGTAGAAATTATAGTATCGAGAGCCGAGCGCTCGCGATTTCTCCGAGAGTGACTCCGAGCGGTACTCCTCGAGGGAAAATCAAACTCAGTATATGCTGAGCTTGATTTTTCCGCCAACATATACTTTTGATTTATACAGTAGCGAGCAAAAAACTTAGAGAAAGTTTCTCTAAGTTTTCTCTAAAACTTTCTCTAAGTTTTTTGCTCGCTACTGTACGTAAAAAACCCCCATGTAAAAAATTTTCATGTGATCAAAAAATTCTTTCTGATTCGTGTTCCCCATACCCGAAAACCCCGAGTGCATAAAATAAGCCGATTTGGAGAACTTTTTGAAAAATCGATTTTTTACGTATGCGTAAAATAGGCGTGCACCTAAAAATAGAAAATTTTTTGTCCAATTTCGATGATTTTGGACAAAATCGTCTTCTCTCAACGTCCCCTGCAACTTTTTGCAACGGCATTGAGGGTTTCAAGTGTTCCCGAGATCGTCTGTATATACATACAGTAGCAGCAAAAAGAATGGAAACCCCCTAGCTCTTGGAAAAATTCGCTCTATCTTCCCCAATTTAGCGTGGAAATGACTTTTTATTATATACTGGGGTTTTTCCGAGTGAGGAATCGATTCCCGTCGGTTTGGAACGATTTCGAAATTTCCCTGGTCCCTATACCTCAAAATCATGACAGGTATTCTGGGGTGGAGGTTTCCATACTTTTTACCGCTACTGTACATGCATATAAACATTACACGTTTAATGGAATAGGATTTTTATTTGCTTTTCCAATTAAATTTAATGAAAACTGTGCCTGACACGTCTTTTTCCTTCTTATTTAATTTTTACCTGAGCAATATTGAAAACATTGTAATATTTCCTATTAAAGCGAGTATAAATACAATTAGATAGCATATGATTATTGATAAATTTGCTGAAGTTAAATTTAAGTTTGGCGGTTTTATTTCAGTGCAATTCATGTCATCTAAAAACATATTGACTTAAATGAAAGATTTATGAAAGCTTTTGAGTAAAGCAATAAAAGAGCTAATCATGTTCGCCTTTCATCATAAGATTCATTATAATAAAACTTTTATAGCCCGTTTCACTGAATGACTTTAAAAAGTTCACACGTTTTCGTTGATCAATGATTGCCAGACGGCCCGATCTGGAAATTTAGGCAACATTGGGCCGCATCTACGGGGCGGAATCTTTATTTTATAAATTACCAGTTCGAACGGTCTGGCAATAAGGGCCGCCACTAATTCGTTCGGAAATTTTTGACTTCACTAATTTATCACTAATAACATCACTAATTGCGTTCGGAAACATCACTAATAGATGTTCGGACGCGTTCTGAAACGTTCGGACGCGTTCGGAAACGTTCAGCCGCGTTCGGAAATGTTCGGACGAGCGCCCGAACGCATCCGAACGTTTCCGAATGCATCCGAACGTTTCTGAACGCGTCCGAATGTTTCAGAACGCCTATTAGTGATGTTTCGAACGCAATTAGTGAAGTTATTAGTGAACTAAAGTTCGTTCGGGAGCCGTCCGAACGTATTAGTGGCGGCCCTAACCGACCAACGAAAATTGTAGGTGAACTTTTTGAAATCATTCAGTAAAACGGACTATAAGAAGTGATCTCAAGTGAAAATTTAAAAAAATTAAATAGTTAGCTTTTATCTGGCACAAGATAATTGGCAAAAACCTTAAAAATAGGCGTAGGAACACATAAAAACAAAACAAACATACGCATCCCCAGGGGGAATGCGTTAAATNGCGTTAAATTCAAAAAAGTTAAAGCAAACCCATAAAATTGAATGAAAAATTTTGCCTAACATTATTTTTAGATTTTAAACTCTGTTGGACCATATAATATAAGTCCCGGGTTCGATCCCCGCCAGGGTGAAATGTTTTTGGGGGGGGGGGAGATTTTCCCCTGGCCCCTTCCCCCCCCATAAGTTTGAGCCAATTTTGGTTTTGCCCAAAACTGGGCCTATTCCTCCGGCCCTTGTACTTGTACTTGTAATTGTATTTTCACTTGTACTTGTAAATTTTTTTACAAGTACTTGTAAAATCGGCTCAACCTTATAATTCATTTGCAATTTTATTTTCAATTTGTTTCTCCGGTTCAAACGAATATTTATTAAATATTTTATAAATAAGCCGATCAGATTCTACCATATGTGCTCAAATTTTCCTTGCTCACAAAATGGTCATAACTTTAAAAGGGAATTTTTTCAGAATTTCTCGTCAACGCGAAAAATGTTCCTCATGAAAAGTTAGGGG